>CABHPQ010000255.1:0-36976 GCA_902168405.1 Peromyscus aztecus
CTCAACCTAGTACATGTATAGATGAAGATGAACAGAAATGTAACACACAGTACTTATCAACAAGACTGTCAGACAAAACGAAAAAACTAGGGCCCTCAGCAGAGTTCTGCAGCAGCTGACAGATGTTCCAGGCAGGTATTCAGAGAGGGAGCTTTCATTATGCCAAACACTGTACAGATGGGATGGGAATAAGTCAACAGAGTCACCTGATCCCCAGAGTTCTTGGATACACAGATGGGTCTCTCGTGGGTCCCTGGCAGAGTAGCCTCAGACTTGAGACCCCTGCCCAAACAAGGAGAGGGGATGTCTCCCAACTCCTCCAGGTTTGCTTTTACTGTGCATCCACTAAAATGGAACCTCTCAGAAATGGACAGCTGCTGGCAGCAATCAGGAATCAAAAAGAGAAACAGAAAACAGAAACAACAAACAAGCAAGATGGACAGACAAACTCACCCTGTCGGCTGGTGTAAAACTTTGGGATTCAGGGCCTCTGGAGAGTATCTGTGGTTCCCCCCAAATCCCAGATGAGCCCCCAAATGCTGTGCCCTGGGCAAAAGACCCCCAAAGAGACCACCAGAGACACAAACTCACCAAAATGCAAAAGCAAGGTTTATTGGAGCAGTTCATGCAGAGCAGCAGGGACCTCGTCAAGCACCCTGACACAGTAGAGGCTAGAGGAGGTGCCCACCCCTCTGCAAGCTCAGTTTTTAAAGGCAAAAATAAAAAATTTACATCAGTTAGGGGTGCTAGTATGGGTACAATTCTGATTGGCTCAAGTTTTAGGGGCTTTCCAAAATTTCTATGTTACCTTACTTTGCAGTTTTGACTGGATTTTTGTCAAACTTTATAGACTATGTCTGGCATTGGAGCATTCTGTGGTTAACTAATTTTAAGTGATAGTCCTGCAAACATCCTGACTTTGTATTTTGAATTCTTGGGACCTATGTCAGAAGCTCTGAGAATTTCAAAACTCAGGCCTTTTTCAAGCTGAGGTGAAAGGCTTGTTTGAAATGTGGGTGTTTTGGTTCTTCTGGGGGTCTTTTGCTTCTTCATAGAGATCCAGGCCACTTTTGTTTTTCTGCCATATTCAGTTCATTCCCATTCAAAGGAAAACAAGTTACCTTCATCCTGCTTCTTTTGGGAAAATGTGTCTCAAAGACAATGTGCAAATCAGTGGAAGAAATCGGTTTTGGAAGAATCCTTCTTTATACTGAGACTATGTATTACTCTCTCATTGGTTAATAAAGAAGCTGATTGGCCTATAGCAAGATAAAGTTAGGTGGGTAAATCAAAATGAGTATAATGGTATGAAGGGCAAAGTGAGAGAGATGCTAGCCAGCCACCAAGGAAGCAGCATGAATAGATAATGAGGCAAAAAGCCATGAACCATTTGGCCCAGCATAGATAAGAAATATGGGTTAATTTAAGTGTAAGAATTAGCTAGTAACGAGCCTGAGCTATTGGCTGAGCATTTATAAATAATATTAAAACTCTGAGGGGTTATTTGGGAACAGGCCGGCAGTACAGGAAAACACTATCTACAGAAATAACTATGTGAATGAGTCTTCCATTGCTCACATAGACACAGACACACAAACAATCACACCCCTACATGGATGCACACGAGCTCACACTAAATATAAAATGACATTTATGCTCACATAGATTCCCTGCTGTTTTTAAACAGGATAAGTAGTTATCTCTCAATTCATGGTAAATTGTCCTTTTCAATTGGGAAATGCTTTTCTTTCCCAACAGAGAGATATCCTATCCCTTAGGAATGACACTGAAAATCCTTCCTCCTCACTGTTGAGATATTTTCTGATGCCCAGGGGAATAGGCCTACCTGTCTGTGTCTTGAAGACATCTTATTATAGTTCTATAACAACCAAAATCCAGGAAGCACCTTTGTTGCTGTCAGTTAATCACACTTCAGGTATACTTGCATTTAGGTCTCACCAGGAACAGGGCACATAATTCAATTGATTGAAGAGCTGCTGTCAAAATGATTGCAAAGCCATTGCCTTATTAGATCTCACACAACAATACATAACTACCCTGAGAAAAGTAGATTTCTTTGCTATGTGATCTTTGCACTATGACCTTTCTTAATAATGCCTCCTGTTGAGGGTAGTGTCTATATGTGGATTCCACCATAGACTAATCTTTGTTCCTTCTTTAAACTGGAAGATGAAAGTAATATATGCCCTGGCCCAAATCTACTACAAATATTATACTCTCTGACATATCTTCTGCACCCATTGAGGCTTGGCTTCCTCTGAAGTGAAAAAAATAGAATTCATTCTTATTTACTATTTCATGAGCTTACTATGTCCACTCAACTCAAGCAATGTTTCTAGAGTAGTTAGACATACCATTACATGAAATTAGAGAACTCTGCTTTGAGGAACAAATGAGAATTCAGATAATAAGTTGATAAAAATGTAAAAAATGAAGAAGTGATTGAAAAATAAGTAGCAGATTTCTAACAAAGCTATGTACTTCTACTTACGTAACCCTTTTTTTCACTTACCAAACAAACTTCTTCTCAGGGAAGACCTTCAGCCTGTCCAACACACTGAATGCTTTCAGCTATGATACTCAAAAGCAAAGAATTTCTTCAACAAATACAATGTCTAACAGTCACATTTAGTGGGTTTTAAGAACTCCTCCCCAAAACCAGTGGCTCCCAATGTGACCCATTATCTCCTCAGGAAGACCTACTCTCTCTGTAGGAGTGAGGACTCCTCATGAAGGGTTCATGGTTTATTATCCTGATTTCTCAGGAAGAACTATGTATTCTCACATTCTCTTGATTTTCAAGGATACCAATTGACTGAGACAGCAAACAAAATGTAGAGGAGGAAGTATCTTATCATGACATACCTTCCTTATTTTGTTGCAAAAGCAGGGAACACATTCTGGGGCATGTTTTGCATTGCTGGTCTTGCAGGACATCATTGTCTGGGAAAATGGCTAGTGGCTATTATTTGATTTTTTTCTCTTTTTGCTTGCAAATCAAATGTGAAATACTCAGATTGATATCTAAAACACTGATAGAGCCACAGGAATGTTATGAACAATAAATCCTTCAATAATCCACTCTCTATGTAGAATTATGTTTGCTTTCTCTTGTTGTTGTTTTGAATGCTTTGGATTGATCTTAGGACTGTTAGGTTAAGTAGGTACTTTACTAATGAGATATACCCTCAGTTTTCCAAACATTTGTTCATACTTCTCCTTTCCTACAAATGCTAATGGCAGTCTGGTATTAGATTGGTCTCTGATGTCTGATGTCAAAGATTCTACATCTAGAAATACATCCTCAAACTATATTTTTATGACAAGACACTCTTTTAATGCTTAATTCCACAGGAAAATTTAGAAGCAAATTATGTAAGTGGTTTATGTCAATTTCATTCCTTGTGTCATAAAAACATTATGACAGAATTAGAAAAAGTGCACAATAGTTGTTAAGCAACTACACAGAGGATTGGATGATGGGGGATGTTACAAACTCATTGTAACAGAACAGTTAAGCAGGAGAGACAGATGTGAACTAAAATAAGGTTTTTGGTCAAGATCTGTCAAAAATTACATCAGAATTGACAAGAAAGTCAGAAGCCATTCCCTCTAAGGCATTTTAGGAAGTTTCCAAAGATGAGTAAAATTTCAGTAGCAAGAGAAGGGAAAAAACATATTTTTAGTCTTAGAAAATGCTAAACCAAAACATTTCAAAATAAAATAAATAATATTATAGTCTCTGTACTAGCAATTAGTAAGATGAAAAACAGTGAACTAGAGTGATTGCTCAGGTTGTATAGTGCTTGCTACATTGATGACATAATATTCTTCCAATGATTATTTCCAATCCTCCCAATTTTGAAGTCACATTCATCTGACTATGATGTTGTGTCATTCTTTTGAAAGTGCCATTCTCTTCCAATTTTAATGTAATGTATTTACACTGCTTGTATCATATCCTGTCGCTTAAAATGTTATATCTTCCCAATTGTGAATTCACACTCAACTATGATGTTGTGTCTTTCCAGCAATGGTACCATGTGCTTCCAATTGTGATCTCATATTTTTAAATTGATGACAACATATCTTTCTACTTGTTATGTATTGATGCCTAATGATATTCACATATACACATATTGATGCCTAGCCCAGTATTCATCAGACAGGTTTCATGCAACAAGTGGTGTAAACAGATGCAGAGTCAGAGCCAAACATTAGGCAGAGCTCAGGAAATCCTGCAGAACAGAGGGAGGAAGAATTGTATGAAACAAGGTTATCAAGGACATCACAAGACAACAAACATAATCAAATAACCTGGGCTTATGGGAGCTCAAAGAGACTGAATCACCAACGAGGGAGCCTTCATGGAGCTGACCTAGGACCTCTGTGTATATGTGACAGTTGTGTAGCTTGGTCTTCTGATGGGGGCACCTTATAGTGACAACAGGGACTGTCTCTGAATCATCTGCTGGCTTTTGGGACTCTAGTCCTCCTACTGGGTTGCATTGTCAAGCCTTCGTTCAAGGAGAGGTACTTAGTATTACTCTAACTTCATATGCCATGTTTTGTTGATATCCATAGGGGCCGTGCACTTTTTTGAAAAGAAATGGAGAAGCAATGGAAGGGGACACAGAGGGGAACATAGAGGGGATGGGGGAGGAGGGAGGGATGGGAAACTTCACTCAGGATTTAATTTAAAAGAGGAAGAAAGAAAGAGAGAAAGAAAGAATGACAAGAAATGTCTTAAAATCTTGCAGAAGGAAGGTAACAGTGGAAAACTCACCATCTGGTAGGACAGATACTGGGCACAGGCTGCTAAATGGCTCGTCAGCCAAGAAGCGGGGGCCCTGCTGTGTGAGGCAAGGATTCCCCAGGAATCCGGACAGTGTCTACCACTTCATCAAACCAGAAGAACGTGTCACATTCACACAGCCCCCAGGATGCACCCAATGGTGGTGGTCCAACCATGAGGAATATCTCAGGCTGCAGACGTGGGAGATGGGGCCAACCATAGCAAATAAAGACTGTTGCCGGGGGTTCCCCCAGTTTCAAGAATAATTGGTGAGGCACAGATACTCAATGGTAGTTCTCACAGATTCAGGAAAGTGTTTACACTGGCTGAAAAGTGGGGGACTCACCAATTAGAGAAGCGGTGTTGGATGGAGATTCGTGCGGCCAGGCTAATGGAGGTGGTCTGTTGCATATGGAGCAGAGTCCCCGGTTTGTGTGGAGCAGTCCACAGTTTATGGATTTCCAGGTGCAGGGCACCCAGAAGTGCCCATTTGGTCACGATACCAGATATTAGTTATTTGGCAGTGCTCTTACCCTGTGAGGATATGTCACGAAACATGACAGAATCCACTAACAAGAGTTTTTTTAAGATAAGAGAGACAGACAAGTGCTCAGGCCTACAGAACAGACATGTGTAGATAAGAAGAAGAAGGAAGCCGGGAATATGGCACCGGCTTATAAAGGCTGGGTGGCACATGAGTACACAAGTCGATGTGGCTACTCCATGCATATGCGTAGATCATATGGTCACGTTGCACGCTCTTATGCAACCATGCAAAGCCACAGGGTCCTGGTCACGCGAGATGCCTTGGCCTGGAAATGGCTATTTTGACCCGGAACTGGCTAGGCAGAAGTGCCTAGGTCCGTTGGGTGTGCCCAACCATGGGGGAGCATGTTGTGGATCTATCAATCACCTCCAACATATGCTGACATTAAAGCTTGTACTGGTTACTTATCTTGGAATAGTAAAATATCTGAAGAAAACACTCCATCTCAGCTGCTCCAAGATCATTGGGCCCATGGTATGGGCACATATAATCCCACTGGAATTGCCAGGCAACAATTATAATCTCACAGTCTGTCACAATTTATCTACCCCCATGCTAAGTCAATACCATTCACTTATGACCCCACATTATATCCTCATTAATTTATCCTATGGATGAAAGTCATTCTGTCATTTGTAATTTTGTTTTTTACTTTCCCTAATGCACAGCTGACTATTACGGCTGCAGTAACATACATATTCAAGTTAAGGCTTCACTATACTATTGCAGTCTATTGATGAGCACTTAGACATATTCCATATACTCCAGTTCTTATATTTCCAGACTGGAGATAACACTACCCTTGTGACTCTTAGATAGCCCCTGTAACTCAAGTGAAAACAGATTCCTTGCTTCTAACATTTTTAGTGGAATGGACCACAAGGGGAAGGTGGAAATAAGTGGATAAAGTAGATAATTAAATAATTATTTCAGTACAGACAGACACATATACATCAGAAAGACAGACAAATACACAGACACATGCATGGACACACACACATATCACAAATATGTCAAAGATATTCACAAACAACAATGCTCCTATGGGTTCTATGTCGCAGGTACCCAGAACATATAGTTTTCTCTGATTCATATTAAATTTTCCTTTTAATTTGGGAATTGCTTTTCATATCTCAACATAAATGCTCAATCTTCATGGAGGTACATCAATATACTAGTTAGCTGTGGTGGAGAACTCTGAAGAGTATGACCAGTGAAGAGGCCAGGAAGCTACCATTGACATTGTTATGGTAATAGGCACCACAGGGATATGTTAATGCAAGAGTCTGAGATCACTTTTGCAAAAGATCTGGAGAATGCTGCTTTTTAGCAGGTAGAAGCTATTTTTCCAGGTTCCTGAAGGGGTGCTGACTTTTGTCTAAATGCCAGATTTTGGGAAAAGGAGTTTGATAGAACCAGACACTTGCCATTTCATGAGCTTTCTGAAGCCAATCCTTATCGTACATTCAAATTAGGGCCTAACCTACCCATCATTCCACCTGTGATCACACAACATTTTCCCGTGGCTCTCCAGCTAAGGAAAATGATGGCAAAAACACTTTCTAAATTTTGACCTTAACAGGTATCCAAGGTACTTGAGCAAGTTAGAGTGAAAAGTAAAATGCCACCAAATTAAAAATTAGACGGGTATGTCAGAATGCATGTTTGTTAGGCAGACATGAAAACACTGAAACCTGGACACATGAGACTATTCATATCTCACTGGTTTTAAAGAGAATTCTATCCTCACATGGAAGTTTCTGTTTCCCTTAATTTTCAACATGAATAAAGACACACTCTTTTGCTCCTTGATGCTACACATCTACTAGCAAAATCAGATGCCTGATATGCATGTCAAGCTGCAGGGCTCACACCACCTGGTGTTGATGATGGACTTATGGTTTTCTTAGAGGGTTCATGAACTCAATCGTCAGCTCTTTTAAAGTAGGACATTTAAAAATGCAGTAATGAAAGAAAAAGAAAAGAATAAAGTAAAAGGAAAGAGTGAAAAGATGAAAGAAGGAAGCAAAATGAAACATAATAAAATCATAACTGAAAATGAGTAAAGATAAAAAGTGAAAGATAAAAAGTAAAAGATACTAATAAGAAATGAAGGATGGGAAGTGGTGGGAGACAGGGTGGTAGGAAAGAAGAAGCAAGGAAGGAATGACAAAAGGAAGGACAGATAACCAAGAAGGTAGTATTAATTTAGTTGGAATGCATATTTACACACACAAACACACACACACACACACACACACACACACACACTTTTTGCGTAAGGGCTCAAGAATACAGAAATATAAAATTATACACACAAAGAATAGAAATGACAGCAAATAGGTTGGAGAGCAAATAGGATGAACCTTTAACTGGGCCCCTCCATGTTTTATGATGGGCAGCTCTGTCAACAACCCAAATGTCATTTTTATTTTTTTACTGAAGATTGCCCATTGCAGCCCTGGGGTTAGCTATTCTTCAATAACTCCTACCATGCATTACCAAAACCAAAGTTAACTTTTAATGAGGTCTACATGACAACCCGCCTTGCATTGTTTTGTATTCCTCCCTATGGGAACCCAGCTTGGGTGGAGAAGTTGTAGGTTTGGACAAACATCAATTAAGTGAGTCAAGAAGGGCTGCAGGCATATACAAATATTGCTTAGATAAAGTCCCCTAAAATCTTGTTAATGGAAAATTGTAAAAACCTAAAAAAAAGTCTCTAAATGTATAACTTTAAATTTGCAAAAATTCCTTTTTCTCATGCTTACCCCTTATTATAAAAAGAAGCTATAGCCCCCCCCCAGGCTGCCACAGCATCAAAATTCCAACATTGGCTGTGGTCTCAGCTAGCTGATAAGCTTTTGTGCCCTGTGCTACTTTATAATTTTATTTTTCACTTTTATGGAATAACGTTTGCTTCTGGTTTAATAGACTTTGATGGTCTGTCCCCCATTATTGCAAGACCACAGACCCAACATTGCAACAACAATTAATGAGAAAAGAGGCCATGAATGAGAAAGAAAGAGAATATGCTTGGTTTTGAAGGCACATACTGGAAGGATTTCATTGTATTGATACTTAATCTGAAAAAGGAAGAAATAATACTATTGGGTAATGAATTTTTCCATTCGCTTTCAAAGGCTAGTTCTCCAAATGTCAATGTTTCTGAATTTCTGCTAAATCTTTTTGTGTTGTTGAGGCCTCCTGGTGCTTCCCCCATACACACTGGAAATCTACTGTCAGATTTTCATCTCTTGTTTAAAGCATCATCCTGAAAAAAGTTGTCAGAGTCCAGAGAACAAACTGTGGTAAATGGGAGGATTTGGCATCCATGAAGAGAGAGAGAAATAACATATTCATATAATAATCTCAAAAATAGAACAGCAACACTATCAAAAGCAATAAAGAACAGTTGGACTTCAACTACATGGGTAGAGGCCAGAAAATCAGGACAAGAGCATCCAGGAAATTAGATAGAGGCTGCTATAATTCTGCTTTCCTGCTAACACTGACCATCAATGAAACTATAGGATTGTGCTTTCTGCTTCCCCATGGTCAAGAATTCTTGAGTCCCACAAGCCTCTAGAAACTGCACTATCCACCATATTCCATAGACTTTACCTTACATTTCTAAGACAGAAAGAGCCCTGGGGATGTCCTGAAGATTAGAGACAACACTCAGTTCAAGCCCTGACAAGGAAACAAAGAAAAGTGCTAGGTGTAACAGTAAAACAATTCTTCTTTAGAGTAGTATTTCACCTAAAAAATAAGTTGCTCTTAACCTAATTTCACTCACTGTGTTCTCTGCTGAAAAATGCCTCTTATCCATTTACATGCCTACCACAGACTGCCACTATCTTAGGCAATTCTGACAAGAGATTAATCTCATAGCTTGAGTCAGTGGAATGGGTTTAGACTGGATGGATATATCAAATCCAAAGAACTCAGGCACTCCTTTAGTGAAAATGTCACCAAACCAATACTCAGAGACCATATGTAAAAAAATAAAAATGAAACTACATACTTAGTGGCTAATAGTCCAGAAGCCATAGATAAAAATCCATTGAGAGTGGGAACAGAGGCAGAGACCAAGTCCTCACAGTATACAGGAGCAACATCCTATCATGGACATTCTTCAGTACAGTTCACATTGATCCAGATCTCAGGTTCAATGGTGATCCATAACATATATGTTTTCCAAAACAGTACGGCCACCATGGATCCAGATATTTAAAGGGCCTCCGACAGATTGAGTTGGGCAGCTGCCATGTTAGAGAAAATCACAGCACACATCAAACTCACTCTCGTCTAAGAAATTGCTTGAAAATCTTCCTGAAGGAAGGTAACAATGGAAAATTCTCCATTTGGTGGATACTTCTGAGGCATTTAATTTCTTAAATCAGAGTATTAATTCTTCAGGAGGAAAACATCCATCAAAAAAATCTTTTAAAAGCATTTCAACAGACTGTGTTCACTCAGATTAAGTACCCTTGACTTGAGTAATTGTTTCAGCTGCTTGGTCAATGTCCAAGGTTTTAGCAATGGACTGATAGGAAGAATAAACCCTCAAATATGATGACAATAAAGATTGTACACATCACTTTCCTTGTGTTACAAAAGTGTCCACAGAAAACCCTGCATCTCAGCTGTTCACTGCTTGTTAGGCATTTAATATTGGCATCATAAATCCCACTGGGATTGCCAGGAAACAGTTATGATCTCACAGGATGTAACAATATAATGACCCTCCCCATTCTAAACTTAACTCAACCAACTCAGATTCATATTATATCTTAATTTACTTTCTCCTACTGATATGGATCTCTATATGAATTGTGAATTTTTTAAATCATCCTACCACAGAGCATCCTACTATGTCTGAAATAAATCACAGATTCAAGTGAAGGTATCATTATGCCATTCCAGTAAGTATATGAGTACTTAGACATATTGCATATACTGTAGTTCTTATATCTCTAGAATGGAGACAAGAGCACTCTTGTGCCTCTATCTTAATCAGACCATAGGACTCAAATAAGGACAAGTTAATTTCACACTATTTTCTTTAGGTCAACTTGACCACAAGGACAAGTTGAAAATAAATGGAGGGTGGTAGGTAAGTGATTAATTACTCCAAAACAAACAAAAATAGGCACACACTGAAGGACAGAAAATAACTAACATTCACTTAATAGATGCACACACACACACACACAGCACATATAGAGGACACAAAAAATAACACCCATGATCACACACACACACACACACACACACACACACACACACACACATATATATATAATATCAGCAATTTAATTCTTAGGTGGCCAGAAGGACAGTAGCATCAGATAGCAATCCATTCACAGTAGGACAAGAGGAACTTCCCAAGGCCTCTCTGCATGCAACAATATCATGGAGAGTAATGTAGGACCTCAGCTATTTTCTGGACGCCAGGCTCCATTTGAAACATGATGAATTCTGTTTTCCTAGGGGTAAAGACACTGTGAATCCACACTTTTAAAGACCTTCAGATAGACTGTTAGGCATCTGCTAAATTAGAGAAAACCACAACCTACATCAACCTCAGTCTAGTCTAAGAAATGCTTCAAAACATTGCTAAACATGGATAACAATAGAAAAGTCTCCCTTTGGTAGAAAACTTGGAGTCCTTAAGTTTCCTACTCAAGTTTTACTCATGTAAAATGACATCCACCAATAAAAGTCTTTGAACTGCATCTTCACAGACTACATTCATTTCTTATTATTACCCTTGACTTGGGTAATATTTCCACATCTTGGCCAATGTCCAAGGCTTTATCTATGGGATGATTGGGAGACTCAGATTCACTTTATTCTGTCATTAAAGGTTGTACAATGGCACTTACCTTGGGAGAGTAAATATTCAAAGATTACAGTGCATCTCAGATACTCCATAGTTCTTGGGTCCATGATATAGGCATAGAGAATTCCACCAGGGTAGCCAGGCAACAACTATGATGTAACAGCCTATTCCAATCTAATACAGCTCCCCATGCTTACCCAACCACATCCACTCAGTACCTCACACTATATACTCATTTACTTTATTCCAAGACAAATGTCTGCCTCTGACTTATAACTAATCCTACTTTCCCTATCACACAGCTACCTATTATGGCTTCTGTCTAGTGCACATGTAAGTGAAGGCATCACTAAGATATTCCAGTAGATTGATGAGCACATAGATATATTCCATTCCTACAGTTCTCATATCTCCAGAAGGGATTCAACACTAGTCTTGTCTCTGGCTTATTCAGCACCTTATCACTCAAAGGAAGACAAGGACAATTGTTGCTAGAGTTTTCCTGCCTGGCCCACGGTCAGGATAAATCTCTTTCACCTGCCAGTCCCACAGCCGCTCAGACCCAACCAAGTAAACACAGAGACTTATATTGCTTACAAACTGTATGGCCGTGGCAGGCTTCTTGCTAACTGTCCTTATATCTTATATCAATCCATTTCTATAAATCTATACCTTGCCACATGGCTCGTGGCTTACCGGCATCTTTACAAGCTGCTTGTCCTGGTGGCACTGGCAGAGAGTCCCTCTGCCTTCCTGTTGTTTTTATTCTCTCTTAGTCCCGCCTACACTTCCTACCTAGCCACAGGCCAATCAGTATTTTATTAGCAACACATTTGCCATACAGAACATCCCACAGCAGACAATTTATCCTCTTTTCTTTAGGGAAACTTGAACCATTTGCAAGGGAAAAATAAATGAAGGAAATAGTCGAGTGTCTAATTCTTCCTGTATAAAAACATGCAGTCAAATACTGAAGAGCAGAAATCTATTCACATTCACTTAAGAGACTCACACCCATACACACACATACACACACACACACACACACACACACACACACACACACAGAGCAAGAGAAAGAGAACATAAAAGGTGCACAATAATGAGACCTATGCTTAAAAGCACATATGCTCACATATATTCCATGTCAAAAGAATCCAGAAGTGATAGTTTTCTCTAGATCCTTAGTAAATTACCCTTTTTCCTTGGGAAATGGCTTTTTATATCCCAAGAAGTAGCCTGCCCCTCCATAACTCATGATTCTACAAGGGTAACCTAATTATTGTTGAGCTCTTTGGTGAGATCCTCTGGAATATTATATAGGACCACCCTTAATAATGTTCTTCCCAGGAGCCCAGAAGAGAAGCAATGAATGGCAAGAAGTATTTTCAGGAAATGAATCTAAGTACACCAAGCTCTTTGTCCATCTACTTTATTCCTCTGGGATAAAATCCTATCTACACAGCTACAGTTCTGTTTCATGCCCAACTCCTTTCTTGCCTGACTTCTCTCTCCCTTTATCTGTTGTTCCCTCTAAATTCTATCTTAAATCTCTCATCTTAATTCTGTCTCATTCAGGTTCTTCTCATCTCATTCTTACCCATCTTGTACTTCCACATCTGGCTCTTCCTCATCTTCCATCTTGTCCTCAAGTTCTCTAGTCAAAATGCTCCTTATCCCTCTCAGTTCTCCATCCTCAAGTTCCTTAGGGTATTCACTTATAAACCCAAGCAATAGCAACCCTCCCCCTCCAGTCAGGTCACCAGGCTTGAATTCCTACAGGGTCATAAAGGTTGGGAAGAATTTTCCTCAGGCAGTGACTGCCAGGGTTACTTTTACAACCCAAAAGGGAGTGGTTTAAGGAGGAGGTCAACTGAGAGATATTATCAGTTAGGATATCAAGAAGGCAATTTATGTGCTCAGTCTACATTCCTAGAAGTGGTTAGGTAAGAAGTTAGGAGTCAATAATGTTCATAGGGCTGTTAATAAGGAGGGTCTCACCTTAAATTGCACAATAAATAAAGCTATCCACCTGACCTAGGAGACAGGTGTTGTTTCCATAAGGGTGTTACCTTGGATGCTTGATGGGTATTTTAGATAAATACACTGTTAGGAATTCTTGGAAGTACATAGCATACAAGAAAATCATTGTAGAAACAAGCTAATATATGTACAAAAGTTTAAATATCACTAAGACTTCTTAAGCCATGGTTTGACCTTTGGAAAAGTCCTTGACTTTTCCATGTAGTAGCTTTTGTGATAGAAGCTGAATTCCATTACATTTTCCTGTGGCTTGCAGCAGTTCTGGGTATTTTATTTAGTGAAAAAAGGAGAATGTTTAGTTCTCTCTAGGGCAACAAAACACATGGATAAATTTAAATTTGGACATGACTTGAACAATGGAGAGCAATACTAATATTGTTATTTAATCAATATTTGTATCAATAATATATGTATTTATAATCCATAAAATATATTTATAATCAATAATCTAAATAGATGGCAAGCTAAGAATTAGTTCAACTATTTATTAGGTATAGTTGTATATAGTTAGAATATCTCTGTCCCAAAAAGGGAGCAGAGGAGTAACATGAAAATCTATCATTAGTTAGTATAGCATAATATGATCAAATGTGTCTGAATACTCTGAGCCTGCCTTATCAAAAAGAAATGATTAGTTTGGAACATTAACTCTATCTACTAATCTCTGGTTAGTGGTATAAATTTGGTTAAACCATATTTTATTTTATTTTTATTTTTTTTCTTTTTTGGTTTTTCGAGACAGGGTTTCGCTGTGTAGCTTTGCACCTTTCCTGGAGCTCACTTGGTAGCTCAGGCTGGCCTCGAACTCACAGAGATCCGCCTGGCTCTTCCTCCCGAGTACTGGGATTAAAGGTGTGCACCACCAACACCCGACTAAACCATATTTTAAAGAGGCATAGTTAAGTAGAGACCTCAGTTAATCATGGGCACCTGTGGGACCAAGGCTGCAACTGAAGCTTACCTAATTTAAATTTGTAATCAATGCAATATTAAACCATTAGCTATGAGATGACAGTAATAACCTGTGTCAGGGTGTAGATAGCAAGACTTACATACAGAACAATTGGCAGAAGTACATGAGGAGAATTTCTTATAGTACATACATTTGAAGATCATGGGCAGAATTTATACAATGAGTAATAGAATGTTTTTTAGGGCAGTCCAGCCCTTGAGCTGGAGAGTTCAATATAGAAAGAGGGCTAATTAACAAAGGGGTGTAGAAATTATTCATGTTTGCTTCTTGCTGATATGCGAGCAAAGCTGAGGGTCTTGAAGGCTGGAATGCAGTGGAAACCCAGGGAGAGCAGGCTGTTTCCAGCTCTGTAAAGACATGTGGAGCAGCCCTCTCATGGGCTGGAGGGTGGGTAGCAGGGTTGAGGTTGACAGCACATCCATGTGGACTGGAGGATGGGATGGAGACATACAGCTAGACAGCATGTCCATGGTCCAGTTACAAACTGTAACTTTTAGATGAATAGAACATCTGCTGGGAATAAATATATGTACTAATGATAGAACATGCAGTTGAGGAGTTTTAAAGAGGAAATTTTTTCTCTTAGTTGCACCTATAGAATATTAAATCTATGGTTTTAGCAGATGAGGGAGAAGGGAATGTCAGCCCAGGAAAAGAGGGAAAGATACCCACAGAGGAAAAAAAAGAAAATTTGTAAGTGGGAGGGTAGATGAATTTCTAAATGGAATCATTAAATTAAAAAAAAATGAGCCAGATATAGGGTGAAAGCCTGAGAGAGATCAGGTACAAAAGGAAAGCCACAGCCGGGTGGTGGTGGCGCACGCCTTTAATCCCAGCACTCGGGAGGCAGAGCCAGGCGGATCTCTGTGAGTTCGAGGCCAGCCTGGGCTACCAAGTGAGTTCTAGGAAAGGCGCAAAGCTACACAGAGAAACCCTGTCTCGAAAAACCAAAAAAAAAAAAAAGGAAAGCCACAGTTAAACTTACCTCACCAACTCGGCAGCTTCCAAATTCAAGTTACTTCCTGTCTACCCATGACCATATGCCTTGCTGTTCTGCTATCTGATTTGCTCTCTCTGACCAGCTACATCACTTCCTCTTCCTGCCCAGCTCTGTCACTTCCTGTCTGTCTATACAGATCTCAAGACCTCCATTGTTAACTAGTGTTGGATTTTAAGGCCTGTGCCACCACACCTGGCTCTGTTTCCAGTGTGACCTTGAACTCACAGAGATCCTGCCTGTCAAGTGATAGGATTAAGGGTATTTGCTACATTGTCCATTGGCAGACTTCTTTGTTTACTTATAATGTCTGGCCTTTTTCCTCTGATCTCAGGCAAGCTTAATAATTAAAGTACAAATAAAATATCACCACATTTCTCCCTTTTTGTCTAATAAAAAATAAAAGTTATAGCTAATATAAGAAAAACTATATACAATAAATACAATAACTGCATACAATATATACAAGCAATAAATACATCAACAATGTCTAGTTCATTTGCATTGGACAAATTCAGAGAAAATATTCCATTATCTACTCTATTTTGATGAGTTCAAAATGTACCTAATTCACTTTCTATCCTAACTTATATTACCAACAGGAAACTATCTTATGATGTCTTTCAAACTTATATACTTAACACCTCTTAGTGAGTTTCTTTTCTGCATATCTTACCAAGGAAAATCTTTACTATAATTATCCAATCTTCAACTCCCTTGGGGATCTGAGAAGGTAATAATATTACCTAGTAAAATAGGAAGTGCAAATAAGTAACTTACAAAAAACATGAGTTTTAACAGAAAAAGCCAACTTCCTGGACAGTTGCCTGAGGTTTCTCTGCACGTTGGGGCATCATCTGTGGCCTACAGGCTTAGCGTATCTGACAGACTCATTTATGAAGCAGGATGTAAGCAAGGCCTTTAGCTCCATCCCACATTCAGTGCAAGTATTCCATGTACCAGATAAACTTGAATTCCACCAGTGTCATGTCATGATTCAGGATTTTAAATTCTGGAAATCACTGGTATCTTTGATATTGCCTTCCCATTTTTCTAAGCATGTGGGTGGCTTTGCCTTGCATCCCATTCTTCTTGGCTTGTGGGTGGCTTCATCCCCTTTGTTAAATGTCAGTCTACCATTGAGAGGTTAGACTCCATCAGCCTAGTTACTCAAGAGTAACAGTTCCAGCTACTGTTCCACTGAACACCAGGAGATTTTGGTCCACTGTCTGTTCAGATGCTTTCAAAGAAAGCGGAACTAAATCCTCTTTTATTCTTTTCAGAGTAGACTTACTAATCTACCTTTTATTCTGTCAATTCTATATCTCTTTATTTCAGAGTAGATTCAATAATCTACCTATTATCTATATCTTCTTTTTTCTTTTTCTTTTCTTTCAAACAAGAACCTTTATCTAATCTCCTTTGTTTAGCCTCTTTTCTGACCATTAACAATAACAACTTGTAACCAATAATGGCAATTATCCCAAACACCACATATATTGAAAGAAAAAAAAATACCTGCCTCCCGCTTGGGAATGAGAGAATCATGTCCTTAAAAGTGCTTCCTGCTCTTTGTGGGCAAAAGCATCTTTAGGTGATCCTGAAGAGAAAAATTTGAAGATAATTGTCAAATTATGGAGTGATAGCAGTATTATTTGTTGTCCAGTCTATGCATAATGCAAAAATGCAGGGCTTATCTCCAGTCCTTGCTCAAATAGTCTGTGAGGCCGTATAATCTCAGCTAGCCATCTTGAAATTGTTCTGAGTAGTTTGTAGTCCACAGTTGATCTTTTGGAGATGTATGTCAGCTTAGTGGTATTATTATTGTCCACATGGAATTATTATTGTGTGACCCCATCATCTTTCTGGAAACTTCAAATTCACTGTTAGGCCTGGTTTGATTCTGCTGCAGAAAACTGATAGAGAATTCAACACAAAAACATGTATAGGCAGCTAAATTAATTTTTTCTAGAATTAATTAGTACTCTGTGTGACCATTAATATGTCAAAAGTTTATATATATGTGTGTATATACATATGTATATATATATCTGTAAATATAAATTTTAATATAAAATTCATACCTTAAGGAACATTTAAAGTATCAAAATAGAACCAAAGTATTATGAGAACAGTGGCAATAGAATAGTCCCTTAATTTTGGCTTTCTTCTGTCCCATACCAGTTGACTCTTCTGACATGATACAGAGATTTTGCATTTCCTTTTTAACAACATGCTTGGCTTTAAAGAAGGAGAGAGTCATTCTCCAACTCCAAAGCCAGCTTTAATTTTTAATTGAACTGGGACTACATAAAGACCATTTGTGTTAAGTGTCTGTAGAAAAGAGCAGAAACAAACATTTAGGAAGACATGAAATTTTATGTGTGATATAATACCAATAGGCCAATTTACTCTTTTTCTTGGAACATTTTTTTTTCTAGATGATTTGTCCCTTTTCTTCAGGTGTCTCATTTGTCCAGTGTTCTTCAGATTCCTCAGCCTTCATTCTACCAAAAGACAAAAATAAAAACCTTTCCCCAAGTCTGTCTTTGGGGAGGTTCCCTTTTGGCAAGTTATATCTGATTAAATGAAAAGCATTTGTTAGTGGTATAAATTAGTTTAAATTGGATGGTCATGCTGGTTGATGAACTATCACCTCTTCAAATTAAGAGGTCTGTCTTGTTCAAATTGAACCTTTATCAATTTTGATGGTATTCATAGCTTATCTTCTCCTGTAGAAACAAAAGCCAAGGGATTGGGGATTTAGCTCAGTGGTAGAGTGCTTGCCTAGCAAGCCCAAGGCCCAGGGTTCAGTCCTCAGCTCAGAAAAAAAAAGTAGAAACAAAAGCAAAACTTCATTCCCAGTGTAACACATATCCTGGTTTCCATTCTGAGGTCAGCACATCCTTAAAATATATAGGTTGATTTAACTCTGTAGTTTTTTTTCTATTGTCCAAAGTCTCTCTGCAGCTATTGTTCCTTTCTCATTAGCATTGAGAAAATACAAAGATAATAAAAGCATTATGTAATCTGTTTGGGGGGGGTTGTTAATCCTTTTTGTTCATTTAGCATACCCTTTAGAGTTCAATTTGATACTTCTGTGACTGCTTCTCCTGTAGGATTGTGTGGTATACCTGTAATAAGTTTTATATTGTAACAAGCAAAAAACTGTTTCATTTTACCAGAGATATATACTAGATCATTGTTGGTTTTAACTTAATAAGGTATACTCATGATGGCCATAACTTCTAGCTATTTCTTGATTGCAGAATCAGCCTTTTCAGAACTCAGAGCAGTTGCCCATAGAAATCCTGGGTAGGTATCAGTGGTGTGGTGCACATGTTTCAATTTCCCAAATTCTACAAAATGAAACACATCCATCTGCCAAATTTCATTCCTCTGAGTGCCTTTTTGGTTACTTCCTGCTGGTAGTGGAGTCTGATTGTAAAATGAACAAGGAGGACATTTCCATATAATTTTCTTGGCTTATTGCCAGGTTGTGGAAAAATCCTTTTTTAAAGCCTTACTATTGACATGTTTTTTTTTTTTATGAAA
The DNA here is from genome assembly GCA_902168405.1 of Peromyscus aztecus. Lineage (NCBI taxonomy): Eukaryota > Metazoa > Chordata > Mammalia > Rodentia > Cricetidae > Peromyscus > Peromyscus aztecus. The sequence continues at coordinate 18,780 of CABHPQ010000255.1, forward strand.
CTCTGAGGCTTCCCACACATTTCCTATCAATAGTTGATCGATCTCCTTATTTTCTTGTGCTAAAGGGCCTGACAGACTCATATGGTATTGAATGTGAATTATATATAAGGGATACTTCCTGTTTTTTATTATTTCTTGTAAATGAATAACAAAGTTAATTCTGACTCATCAGGGATAACTTCTGCAGTTTCAATATGTAGGACCACTTTTCTGCATACTGAGAGTCAGTACCTATGTTGAGAAGTTCTGAAGAGAGGAAGTGATAAGTCAGGGTGGAGAGAGGAGCTAACTCTTTTAGCAGAGGATTTCATAGGGCTAAGACCTAATGGCTTGCTCTCTACCTCTTTGATCTTTCAGCTTATACACCAATATCTGGCTCTGGGTTTTTTATTAATAAAACCTATTAAGATTTGTCTTACAGGGAAGTGGCTTGACTGTTCCTTGAACCCAAAGTACCTTCAGATAAAGATGTCTGTAACAATGTAGTATTCTTTGCTGTTGCTCCATTGTCTATTGCTGAACTGTATATAAGCACTGGGCATTGTAAAATAGATGCTACAGTATTTGTTGACAGTCCTCTCAAATCTATCCTATGTCACTGTCTTAGCTTTTATGTCTGTTTCTTCTGTCTTTTCTTAATCCACACTCTCCTATTCAGGTACTGTTTGACAGGTTGGCTGGTCCTGATAAGGGTCTGAGAAATATAAAGGTCTGACGATATCAATGCAAATTTTAAGGGTCTGAAGACATAAAGGCTTGAATTATATGGGTCTAAAAGTTCCCAATAAGGTCATAAATTTTATTTTCTCTTCCTAGTTTATATCTCTCTCAACAGGTTTGCACTTTACTGACAGACACATCCAAGCATTAACTGTTAATGACAACCTGCTCCAAATGAATATGAGCCCTGAACTTGATGAAAGCTGATATGAACCGATTCAACTGATGTAAATGCTGTTTCTTCAGCTTGTCAATGAACGAGATGTTTCTGAATTGCCTCCTTAACTTTGAATAACAATCTAGCTTTCCAGGGCCCTGATAATAATGTGCCAGTGTCAGCAAGAAGTAATTACAGAAGCAAATACATCAACCTTGTTCTACCCCCCCCAATGGAATGTTAGATCAAAAGGTAATTTCTTCTCATAGGGAACCTGAGATAAATTGGTTACTGATGCTCATTCTCATTTCCAAGTTCCTTCTAGATAAGGAACACTGTCAGCTATCACAGCCCATCTGCTTCTGTCAATTGCTGTTGGCTCTTGCATCACTGATGCCTTAATTCATTGATAATTCCTGTCTGGGTACCACTAAACTGATGATGCTAAAATCCCAATGTCAGCCCTTGGACCAAACCCATGACAAGCTTGCAGATGACCACAACCAAATAAGGGGAGGCTCACGTTGCCATTGGTAATGAGAAAATGGTCTCTGTTTAGAACAATGTCTGCATGGCTATTCCCAACTCTGCAACCTCACTTAGACGCCAATGAAATCCAGCTTCCTGATCCCACTACAAGATACCTGAAGAGCTATACTTCTGGCTTAAACCCCCTATTTTAATGTCAAGGTTTTAAATCACACAAAAGACTCTTGCATCCTGGTCCAATGATTTTTTATGTAAGTCTCCTACCCTGATGATGAAGTTTTTTTGTTTGTTTGTTTGTTTTTTACCAATTGGAAACATCTCCAAGATTTGAGATCATGCACTACTCAAGGGGGCAATCAGAGGACCAAGCAAATGCTATAACAGCCTGATCAATCTCTCAGACATCATACCTCAATTTCAGTTTCCTGAGACTGAGCAGGCAGTTTCTGAACAAAGGACAATTAATTACTAGTGCCTCTGACCACAAAGACAAGGGAGATAGGACACACCAGGCCTGGGTCACTGAGCTAGCCCCTATGGTCAGTGCATACTAGGCCAGCCATCTTTGACAGAAGATCATTGACAAGGCCTAGAACTTGTCCAGGCCTGTACCAAAATGGAAAACTATAGCCTGATCAACAACTAACTAGCCCTGGCAAATTAAAAGTTACTAATGTGATTGCCACTAGCGTAAGTCCATCATATCTAAGATAAGCTGACTTCTTTGGACACTCACCTTCAGCTGTGATTAAAAGGAGTGTATAAATCTCTTCGCCATTTTGCCTTTACATAGGATGGCAGGCCCCAGCATCCTGGAAACTTTCTTGAGATATTAAGCATTCTTGTTGATTGCATACATGGATGGTGGTCTTATATGGGACTTCTCCAGGTTGCTAACAGAGCTATATCCCCAGCAGATATTTGTTTACTGTGATGCCAGGGATGGAACTAGGGCCCTTACCATGCCCAGTGAGCACTATACCATTGAGTGATGCCAGCCTGACATTCTTGTTTGTAACCTCTGACATTTATGCATGCTGCCTGGCTTGCTTAATACAGCCATGTCCTCAGAGTGACAGTGTCTTCATGGAATCCTCACTGTTAGACAAAGTCCAAGATGGCTGGACACTCAGAATGTTGGTATCCTGACTATTGGAAGTAGTGAGATCAGCAGGTATGTGTCTTTGATCTAACCTATTTTCTAGCCAGCATGGTGGCACATACCTGTCATCCAAGCACTTGGGAGGCAGGAGAATCTCCTGAAACCAGGAGTGTGAGGCCAGCCTTGGCAACACAGTCAGGCACTGCATCCATGTCCAGCTGCAGCCATAAATCATGCATGCATACATTCCCAGCCATAGGAGGAAAGCCACATGGCACACCATAAACCCAGAGAGACCAAGGCTACTGTGATGTGGCATTTGTACCTGAAGAGGCAGGGCAAGGAAGGCAGTGGAAGGTACATGTTTGTATTGAGGGGAAGGACCCAGGAGTGTTCAGAGGCATGGAAGGTTTGGGTTTGAAAGGCCCAGCAGCAAACCAGTGTGTCTCAGCCTGGAGTGACCATTTAAGGAGGAAGGAGCTCTTAGTCCTGGTCCCAAAGCTGCCAGTGGCCCCATGATCTATGCTGCTGGTGGCTGCTGCATTCAGGAGCAGGGCCATGGTGGGTCCTGCTATAATCAGAAAGTTCAACATAGTATCTGAAGTGCTGAATAGGACTAAAGGAGAACAGGCAATGAGTGCAGAGATCTTACAGTGCTTATGTGAAGCACAGCTGGGAAGTAGGGTGCAGGTGAAAGGGAGCAGCAAACAGTGTCTGTGGAGCCGGGGCAGCCCAAGTGTTCCCAGAGCCCAGAGGCCATACAGGGTTAAGCATAATGGGGCTGGAGAGTCTCCCAGAGGAGGGAGTCCTTTTTTTCCAAGACAGTCTCCATTCTGATGAAGACTGAAGGGTTGAGCCTAGGAGATGAGGTAAAATAGGAATGAGGGAGGGACTGCAGAGTGGGGGGAAGAATGCAACCATGAGTGAAGCAGGGCCATCCAAGGACCATGGGTGAGTCTGTGCCACAGTTGGGTCTTGCTGACCTCATGCTGGGCCAGGCCAGATGGTGACAGGAAGGGATCTTTTTTTCTCTGCTGATTTAGAGAATAAGAAGTCAAGGAAATCAAGATCTCATCAGTCAGCCAAGCTTTTCTAGGGATACACTAGCTGGTTTTATGTCAAGTTGACAAAAGCTAGAGTCATCACAGAGGAAGCAAGCCAGTATGTAGCACCCCTCTGTGGACTGTGGATCAGCTCCTGCTTCTAGGTTCCTTCCCTGTTTGAGTTCCTGTCCTGACTTCCTTCAATGATAACACTTTTCTCCCCAGCTTGCTTTTTTCACTCATTGTGTTTCATCATAGCAATAGTAACCCTGACTAGGACAAGGGGTGAAGTACAAAACAGAGATGGACTCTACCAGGGAGGAGTCAACATGAGACAGTGTGGAGATTTTGTTGTTTTGGTTTTTTTTAGTTGTTGTTGTTTGGGGGAAGGTGGGGGAATGTGCACATGAATGTAGATGCTTCTGGATGCCAGAGAGGGCATTGAATCACATAGAACTGAGATGGTTGTGGGCCTCCATGCGGGTGCTGGGAACTGAACTCCAGTCCGCTGCCGAAGCAACAAGCACTCAACCACTATGCCATCTCTCCTGTCCCCTTTTTAACAATTACACCAATTTACTTGAAGTGATGTGGTGGGGAGATGCCATGGGAACACGTGGAAGTCAAAGGACAGCTCTTGGGAGTTCTTTCCTTCCACTTGGGATTTAACTGAGGATGTCAGCTTCGATGGCAAGTCCTCTATGCCATGAGCCATCCCAATCAAGCCCTCTACCCAATGAGCCATCCCAGTGGCCCTCGCTTTCACTTTCTAGGATGTTTCTATCTTTTACTTGATGTTTGCTCTTTCTCCAGGCACCTGCATAAAAGAGGCATGCTACCAATGTCTTGAAAACACTAAGTATCCTATAAAGGTTACTACATGCAGTAGCAGCCCTGTGCATACCTGGGGAGATTGAAGGAGCCAGTCTGCAGGTAACAGAAGGGTTGATGCTTTTCCTGTCATTGAGCATGAAGAGCCAGTGGCCCTAGCTCTCCGTTGTGTGGTCCTGGTCATGTTCTGTGTCTTCATGGTGCAGTATTCATGTTCTAGGACAAACACGGTATCATTTGCAGGAGGAAGAGTGGTTGAGTCCAGATTCCAGCAATATGAGTGGAAAACAAAGAACGTAATGGAGTCCTTTACTCCTGAAGCCACTGTGAGTGGGTGGGGGTGGAGGGCACATGGGCAGCCACAGCCACATCCAGAAGGACACCATTTGGGCCTTTACCAGGTACCTGTGGCCTCCAGGTTTGGGCATAGTCATGAGTCTCAGCATTATGCAGTCTCCATGATGTGTGCTGGCATCTCATTTGTGGGCCCTTTTGCTTTTGGAGGGCTCTATTCTGTTAAGTCTGTCCTCCAGCACCATTCCTTCAGTAACTCAGGAGGCTCCTTAGTGACGGGCACTGACAGAGGGCATTTGGCATAGATCACAAACACATCTGGCATGGGAGATTTTGCTATCCCTACCAGAATGGTGTAAAATGTACAACTTTGGTGGTGTTCATTTCTGGAACTTCCTGTATGATATTTTCAGCTGCAATGCTTAGGGAGAATAGGGAACACATATTCAGGTTAGGGAGTGTCCTGGAGAGATCAGCCAGCTGCAAGTGTATTCCTGTGGTGACACCTCACCCCTGGAGCATAGGCTTTCTTGTTGTCTGGCAAAGTCAGGGCACACGGCTGAGCACTGGCAACGTCATCCCCTGCTTGAATCTTGGTGTATGATAATCCAAATGTTATGTTTGCCTCTGCCTGGACTGTGCCTTGGGGAGGGTGGTGTTGTGACTGGATGTCTGCCTTGAGGAAAAGGATTTTCACATCACTCAGCAGACAGCTTCCCCAAGCTAATTATCTTTGCTTCTATTCATGTTGCTGATGCTCCCTTGAAGGCTTGACTGCCAGGAGTTTTGGGTCTGGTGCATCAACAGAACCCTGCAGCTGAGTTTCATCCAGGCCCCAGCTGGTGGCCACTAGATCTGGCTGGAGTTTTGAGTGTCTGTGTTGTCATGATAATGCCTGCAGCTTTCTCCTGAGGCTGAGTGGAACTCAGATGGTGTGGCCCAGGGTGGTGTCCTCTGACTGGTTGAGGATTCTTGGAGGATCTGATCTCCGTATCCAGAGTAAAGCCACTTCCAGTTGAGCAGCATTTCCTATAATGAGCCACAGGAGCACCTGGATCTAAAATTCAGTGTTCTTGAATTCCAGATTTAAGGCTTTGAATTAAGGGTGCTCAGCCTGTATTGTGTTTCCATTTCTTCCAGAAGGTGCCTCATAGAGACCCATGTTTGGCTGCAACCAAACATACCCAGTGGTTATTCAAACTGCCACACCATTTCACATTTCTCTCAGGCACACTGGAGCAGTCCTCTTGGTCAGGTGCTCTAGTTTCTCCTCTAATTCCAATTGCCATCTCCACATCAGTTGATTGTGGGCATTGCCCTCTACCCATTGCTTGTCTTGTGTGTGTGTGTGTGTGTGTGTGTGTGTGTGTGTGTGTGTGTGTATGACAGGTGTGACCATGCCAGATTGTACAACCATATGTGCAAACATGGATACCAGAGAGACATAACGTATCTTCATTTTGTGACAGAGTTTCGCTGAACTACATGCTCTCAGGATACTTTTATGTCCTTCATCCATGCTGGGCTTAGAGGCTTCCATGACATTCCAGGATTTGTTTTTATGTAGGTGCTGAGGATTCAGACTCAGGTCCTCAGGATTGCAGAGTGACTGCTCAGACCCTCCGAGTGTCTCCACAGCCCCACTCATTGGTCATTATATTCTCATATCATTGCTGACTTTTCTGTTCAAATATTTTCTAAGTTGGCCATTTCTCACTACTCTCTGAGGGTTTATTTATAGCCATTTGCTGGCAACTGAAACAAGCAGTTTTTTCTTGATGAGCACAATTTCTTGATTTGCTTTCAAAAAGAACAATGTTCCATTATTCAGTTTTCTTTTTCTTTTGCAGATAGGGTCTCTCAACATAGTCCTTACAGGCCTGGAACTCAGAGATGCTCCTGCTTCTTTCTGCCTGAAGGCTGGGATTAAGGTCTTGGGCTACCACAACCTTGCTTGTCGGTCATTTGTTCACAGGCCTGTGGAGATGTAACCCAGGCTATCCATATTCCAGGTGAGAGTGGAGAACCTTCCCTTGGTTTGACTTTGTGGAATCATGAGTCAGTGTCAAGGGTGTGCTGATGTTGAGGGTCATCAAGGCCCTGAACACCATGTCCTGCCTTACCATGTGGCTATTCTCCAGTGTCCCTACAGGGCTTCATGCATGACATTTAGGGGTGGTATCTGGTTACAAAATATGGCATTTTCACGCTGAAATTATTAAGGATATGCTTTTGAAACATTTATTTTTATTTATTTAATTTTTGGTTTTGTTTGTTTTTTTCAAGACAAAGTAGCTGTATGTATCCCTGACAGTCCTGGAACTTGGACTGTAGACCAGGCCTCAAACTCAGAGATCAGTCTGCCTCTGCCTTCAGAACTGGAATTAAAGGCATGTGCCACCATCACCTGACTGCAATTAATTAGTACTGATTGTGCAAATACTGAGTTTTGTGGTGATTGTACACTTTTGGCTTCTTTGTCAAAAATTATATGTTCCTAGGTGTGCAGATTAATGTCAGGGTCTTCAATTCGATTCCATTGGTCCACAAGTCGGTTTTCATGCCAGTACCAAGCTGTTTTTATTACTGTAGCTCTATAGTAGAGCTTGAAGTCAGGGATCGTGATGCCTCTGGAAGTTGTTTTATTGTACAGGATTCTTTTGGCTATCCTGGGTTTTTTGTTTTTCCATATGAAGTTGAGTATTATTCTTTCCAGGTCTGTGAAGAATTGTGTTGGTATTTTGATAGGGATTGCATTGAATCTGTAGATAGCTTTTGGTAAAATTGCCATTTTTACTATGTTAGTCCTGCCTATCCATGAGCATGGGAGATCTTTCCATTTTCTGACATCTTCTTCAATTTCTTTTTTCAGGGACTTGAAGTTCTTGTCATATAGGTCCTTCACTTGCTTGGTTAGTGTTACCCCAAGGTATTTTATGTCATTTGTGGCTATTGTAAAGGGTGATGTATCTCTGATTTCCTTCTCAGCCTGCTTGTCAGTTGTATATAGGAGGGCTACTGATTTTTTTGAGTTGATCTTGTATCCTGCTATGTTGCTGAAGGTGTTTATAAGCTGTATCAGTTCCTTGGTTGAATCTTTGGGGTCACTCAAGTATACTATCATGTCATCTGCAAATAGGGAAAGCTTGACTTCTTCCTTTCCCATTTGTATCCCCTTAATCTCCTTGTGCTGTCTTATTGCTCTGGCTAGAACTTCAAGTACTATATTGAATAAGTATGGGGAGAGTGGACAGCCTTGCCTCGTTCCTGATTTTAGTGGAATTGCTTTGAGTTTCTCTCCATTTAATTTGATGTTGGCTGTTGGCTTGCTGTAAATTGCCTTTATTATGTTGAGGTATGTTCCCTGTATTCCTGATCGCTCCAAGACCTTTATCATGAAGGGGTGTTGGATTTTGTCAAATGCCTTTTCTGCATCTAGTGAGATGATCATGTGGTTTTTTTTCTTTCAGTTTGTTTATATGGTGTATTACATTGACGGACTTTCATATGTTGAACCATCCTTGCATCCCTGGGATGAATCCTACTTGATCATGGTGGATAATTGTTTTGATGTGTTCTTGGAGTCTGTTTGCCAGTATTTTAGCATCAATGTTCATGAGGGAGATCGGTCTGTAGTTCTCTTTCTTTGTTGTATCCTTGTTTGGTTTAGGAATCAGGGTAATTGTAGCCTTATAGAAGGAGTTTGGTAATGTTCCTTCTGTTTCTACTGTGTGGAACAATTTAGAGAGTAGTGGTATTAACTCTACTTGGAAGATCTGGTAGAATTCTGCGCTGAAACCATCTGGTCCTGGGCTTTTTTTGGTAGGGAGACTTTTAATGACTGTTTCTATTTCCTTAGGGGTTATTGGGCTATTTAAACAGTTTATCTGGTCTTGATTTAACTTAGGTATGTGGTACCTATCCAGAAAATTATCCATTTCTTTTAGATTTTCCATTTTTGTGGAGTACAGGTTTTTGAAGTATGACCTGATGATCCTCCGGATTTCCTCAATGTCTGTTGTTATGTCCCACTTTTCATTTCTGATTTTGTTAATCTGGATGCTCTCTCTCTGTCTTTTGGTTAGTTTGGATAAGGGCTTGTCTATCTTGTTGATTTTCTCGAAGAACCACTCTTTGTTTCATTGATTTTTTGTATTGTTCTCTTTCTTTCTATTTTATTGATTTCAGCTCTCACTTTGATTATTTCCTGGCATCTATTTGTCCTGGGAGACTTTGCTTCTTCTTCTTGTTCTAGAGCTTTCAGGTGTGCAGTTAAGTCACTAGTGTGAGATTTCTCCAACTTCTTTATGTGAGCATTTAGTGCTATGAATTTCCCTCTTAGCACTGCTTTCATAGTGTCCCATAGGTTTGGGTACGTGGTGTCTTCATTTTCATTGATCTCTAGGAAGTCTTTCATTTCTAAGAAAGAAATTCTTAATGACCTGAAAATAATGGGGAATGGAAACCAATTAGAGATTAGAGCAGTGATGCATTTAAACAAAATCAAATTCTAACAGTGAAACAAATAATTGTCTTTTTAAAAAAATAAATAGAATTGAAAAATCACATAGCTCTATTGACTTTGAAAAAGAGAAAACCATTCTCTGCTAGAGGGAATGGTATTAATAAGATATCATATCACCATGCCCCTATGTGCAACATTAGCTCCTGAAACCTGCAACCTGGCACACCACTACAACTAATGGAAATAACCATGACAAGCAGGATTGCAAATATCTGCATTGGAGTGTTCTTTTTCAAAATTCAATATTCATGGGCTCAAGCTAACCTTCCGAAATGGTACACCCAAAATCTAGCCTGCCTTTACTCACGTGATATGGATCAATACAAACTGGGAATTACAAAATTACTGATCCTGCCACAAGCAGGTCCTATTTCATAATGGTGACTTCTGCAGCTGTTTGCCTACCCTGTTTCCCCAAGCCGTGTACACAATAAATTATTCTTTCTATTCTAGTCTCCAGACACACAAAAATCCTTTTCCTATTACTCAAATGGACAATTGATTACATAACCCAAATTTTTAATTTAAAATCTCAGTGGTAATTGAGTTCTTCCATCTAAAATTGTAGGTAGTTTAATCACAAGGACAACACAATGAAATAGACTGTGCTCATGACTACCTGATCCAGCATAAGAAAGTTTGTCTCAGAAAATTTTTTCTACAAGGCTGGAGGTACTGTTCTCAGAGAATATGCCTCCCCAAGGATAAATTTTTCCACACACCTAAAAGTTTAATGAACAAAAATATCTTAAATAACAACATGCATCAAGTGGTGGTTAATGTCAAAAGAGAAGCCAGTCTGGCACGGATTTTGCTTGCCACTTGTGCTGTCATCCTTAAGTCTCTGTTAAGTCTAGCCTGAGGTAGCACATTGAACAATTTAAATAGGGACAGGAGAATGCAAGTTTAGCCACTTAGGCAGATGGAGATTTATAGAGAAAAATTATCTTTATAGATTATGCAGTACGATCTAAATATAAATATATCATGATGCATGATTTAAAAGAGAAATAAATCATAATGTATAACCTAAAAAATACACTTAAAGAATGTATCAATGCCACAATTCTCACAAAAAGGACATAGATATACAAAAAAAAAACAAGCATGGGAAAGTCACCTGTTCATGCTGTGAATGGTGGTCTTAAATGAACAGCGATTCTGAGCTATTCTAACCTGAGAATAATGCTTCTTTTCCCAGACAAACAAATAAGCTGGCTCAGAAGACCACAAATGCTTCTATGAAGGACCAGAACAAATTCACTTTAACTGAGCCTTGATTGCTGTCTATCTCATGGCTATGACATTACTGTACAGAATTTCATTTTTTTATGTAGTTTCAGTGGCCCTCATGGAACTCACACTGTAGACCAGGCTGGCCTTGAACTCAGAGATTCACCTGCCTTTGCCTCTTGAGTGCTGGGGTGAAAGGCATGCACTACCACCACCTGGCCTTTAAGAATTTCATTTTTTTTCTTTTTTAGTTTTTCAAAACAAGTTTCTCTGTGTAGACCTGGCTGTTCTTTGTAGATGCCTGGTTGCCTTAGTCTTAGAGGGAATTCAGTTCAAGTCTTAGAATCTCTTCATAACTTGGATGTCTTCTAGAGTCACCACCATTCAGAGTTCCAAACTGAATGTTTTTCAGGCATCAGGGAATCAGAAAATGATCCCATTCAGACAAGTCAGACTTCATGTCTGCAAGTTCCTTTTCTCTCCTTACAGGAGGTATAAACTCAAGAAGGGGAACACCTGACATGTGAGGTTCTGGGCTATTTACCACATTGGAGATCAACTCTCTCTTGTGGCTTGGATTAAATGGTCAACCATCTATTAAAGACTTTTATTGTCAGTTCCTCTCTTCTTTGTATTCTTTGTATTTTTCCCTCATTTTGTGGAGATTTGGGTTTAGAAAACTCTTGGACCAGTTCTCCTCCCACTGTGCCTACAGTTCATGTGATGGCAGCTAAGGCAGTGCAGCACCATGATAGGTTCAGCATCACACCTTCCTTCTACCCAGTGACACCACAATCATTGCCCAAGAGGAAGGAGTGGTGAAGTCAGAGCCCAAGTGTTGCTCCGTGAGACTGTTATCCAAGCCTGCCTCTGCCAAGGTGGATGCAACACTGGAAAAGGCCATGGGAAAGGAGAAATCATCACACAGAAAAGTACGAATAAAAGAGAAGAGGGGAGCAAAAAACAAAGAGGCTAAAGTGGCTCACCAACAACTACAGATCTGCCAGTAGAAAATGGAGAAACTGAAAAACAGAGTATAGTCTTTGACGTAGAAGAGAAAGGTGTCCAAATAACTATCCATCACATCTGTTAGTATCTCTGCCTCACTACTTGTACAATCCATAGGAATATTTTAACCAACTATTTTGTAAATGTGTGTTTTTTAGTAGCTATAGAAACATTTTTATATGGTGGGGAAAATCATATTTCATCCTATATTTTAAGTGTAAATGATTTTTTTTATTTTTTAAATTACACTCATGATATTCATTAATTACACTCATGATATTAATCACATTTGTGGTATTCATAGATTACATTCGCAGTATTCATTCAATTATATATATATATATATATAATATATATATATTTTTTAAATTTTAAATGCCGAATGTCACTTATTGAAGGGGGGAGGAGATCTTAAATACAGGCTTACAGCACAATGGGAGGACCCCAGAGGGCAGAAGTTCGCTACTGATGTTTTACAATCTTGCTTCTAATCTGTTAATGCCCATTATTCAGGATACCACACCAGGAACTTCCCTTAAGCATTCAGGAGGGTGGAACCTGGCAGGGAATTAGCATAGGGAGGATATCAATGTCAAGGTCCGCAAGCAAGGCAACAGTTACCCAAAACGGGGGCCAGGGCCCTACAGGTCCCCCTTTTATTAAAAAATGAGCTTCTGACTTGGGTTGCGTGGGATGTCAGCAGGTCACCTTACCCGTCATGGAGATACCTGCCCAGGCCACACAGGTGCTCTGTCTTAGGTTGGTGAGTGCCCCCCAGGCATTACCCATCTCTGAATACTCATTATCATACAGGCTCAATCGTGTGTGAGCTGCTTAGTTAATTGCTGCCAGATATCCTAAAGTGGCACTGGGCTTGCAATCTGTGTATTAAATACAGAATAGACCGACAGAGGTCCTATCTCACCCATAGCCAGTAGGCTAAAGGCAACTGAGCCATTCCCTTCCTTAATGAGCCACACTGTACGTTGGTGTCCTGATAAGATAGTGTCCCAAAAGCAACTAGAACTTGAGTTTATAAATTTATAATTTTCAAAGCCAATCAAGATGTATATAACTACTGAATTAAATTTATCATGCCCAATAGAATGAAAGATTAACTAAATGTGGTAGCTACTTTTGTTGCCAGGGTCTCCATTGTGCTAGCTGTAGTGAGCAATTATGAAGTGGTAATCCCAGAAAGAGTAGCAGTGGTGGGCACCATTGCTATAACAGCAACAGCAACAGCAGCAATGTCAAATTCTTTTCTGGATTGTGTGGACATCCACTGGCATGGATACAACTCCAGTAACACGTACCGCCAAGGCCCATTTTTCTTGATCCCAGCATGACTTTAGCTGGCAGCTCTTCTGGAGAATCCAATCTTATGGTTATCATTCCTAGGCTTACATTAATGCTTGCCAGGAGCTGGTGATATTGGGCTCTCAATCTCCATTGGCATCAGAAGGGTAGATTTTTTCATGAAGACCCATTAGGTCTCTGTCATGTTGGGCTTTAGCAGCAGCCATAGGGCGCATTCAGTTCTCAGGAATCCAAAGAGGAACTTCATTGTCCTGAGGAAAGACATAAACAGAACCCCGGGGTCACACCAACACTAGATTGGGTCTCCTCCATATGCTAGTAGAAAGATCCTTCCATCGCTCCAGAGGGTGATTTGCAACAGGAGCTCTCCAGCAGAATCCACTGATACACTTGAGTAGAATCTACCAATAAAAAATTTATAATATATAAAACAAGGGAAAGAATAGACTGTGGAGAGGAATGATGAATCTCTAGTTCTCTCTTTTTTTACTTTAGTAAAATGTTTGTTTGTTTGCTTGTTTAATATTTCAAATTTTTCTTTTATTTTTATTTATTTTTTATTTAAAATTAATTAATTAATTAATTAATTTTTCTCTTATCACCTTGATAGAGTATGTATTCTTATCTTAATAGTAAGATGTTTCATTGAGGCTTGCCCAGTAATTGAGTAAAACCGAAATTTATTATAGGCCACAGTCTTCCTAGGGACCTGCATTGAATCTGTAGATTGCTTTTGGTAAGATTGCCATTTTTACTCTGTTAATACTACCTATCCATGAGCATGGAAGATCCTTCCATTTTCTGAGATCTTCTTCAATTTCTTTCTTTAGAGATTTAAAGTTCTTATCAAAAAGGTCCTTCACTTGTTTAGTTAGTGTTATCCCAAGGTATTTTATATTATTTGTGGCTATTGTAAAGGGTGATGTTTCTCTGTCTTCTTTCTCAGCCCTTTTATCATTTGTGTATAGGAGGGCTACTGATTTTTTTTGAGTTGATTTTGTGTCCTGCCACTTTACTGAAGGAGTTTATCAGCTGTAGGAGTTCCCTGGTAGAGTTTTTGGTGTCACTTATGTATACTATCATATCATCTGCAAATAGTGAAAGTTTGACTTCTTCCATCCCAATTTGTATCCCTTTGATCTCCTTTTGTTGTCTTATTGCTCTAGCTAGAACTTACAACACTATATTGAATAAATATGGGGAGAGTGGACAGCCTTGTCTTGTTCCTGAATTTAGTGGTATCGCTTTGAGTTTCTCTCCATTTAATTTGATGTTTGCTGTTGGCTTGCTGTAAATTGCCTTTATTATGTTTAGGAATGTTCCTTGTATTCCTGATCTTTCTAAGACTTTTATCATGAAGGGGTGTTGGATTTTGTCAAAGGCTTTTTCAGCATCTAATGAGATGATCATGTGGTTTTTTTCTTTCAGTTTGTTTATATGGTGTATTACATTGATGGACTTTCGTATGTTGAACCATCCTTGCATCCCTGGGGTGAATCCTACTTGATCATGGTGGATAATTGTTTTTATGTGTTCTTGGAGTCTGTTTGCCAGTATTTTATTGAGTATTTTTGCATCAATGTTCATGAGGGAGATCGGTCTGTAGTTCTCTTTCTTTTTTGCATCTTTGTGTGGTTTGGGTATCAGGGTAATTGTAGCCTCATAAAAAGAGTTTGGTAGTGTTCCTTCTGTTTCTATTGTGTGGAACAATTTGAAGAGTATTGGTATTAGTTCTTCCTTGAAAGTCTGGTAGAATTCTGCACTGAAACCATCTGGTCCTGGGCTTTTTTTGGTTGGGAGACTTTTGATGACTGTTTCTATTTCTTTAGTGGTTATTGGTCTATTTAAATGGTTGATCTGGTCTTGATTCAATTTTGGTATGTGGTATTTATCCAGAAAATTGTCCATTTCTTCCTGGTTTTCCATTTTTGTGGAGTACAGGTTTTTGAAGTATGATCTGATGATTCTCTGGATTTCCTCATCGTCTGTTGTTATATCTCCCTTTTCATTTCTGATTTTGTTAATTTGGGTGCTCTCTCTTTGCCTTTTGGCTAGTTTGGCTAGGGGTTTGTCTATCTTGTTGATTTTCTCAAAGAACCAACTCTTTGTTTCATTGATTTTTTGTATTGTTCTCTTGTTTTCTATTTTGTTGATTTCAGACTTCAATTTGATTATTTCCTGGCATCTATTTCTCCTGGGTGAGTTTGTTTCTTTTTGTTCTAGAGCTTTCATTTGTGCTGTTAATTCATTGGTATTTGATTGCTCCATCTTCTTTATGTGTGCATTTAGAGCTATGACTTTTCCTCTTAGCACTGCTTCCATAGTGTCCCATAAGTTTGGGTATGTTGTACTTTCATTGAATTCTAGGAAATCTTTAATTTCACCTTGACCCATTGATGTTTCAGGTGGGTATGATTCAGTTTCCATGAGATTGTAGGCTTTCTATAATTTTTGTTGTTGTTGAAGTCTAACTTTAAGGTATGGTGGTCTGACAAGATACAGGAGGTTATTCCAATTTTTTTGTATCTGTCGAGACTTGTTTTGTGCCCAAGCATGTGGTCAATTTTTGAGAAGGTTCCATGGGGTGCTGAGAAGAAGGTATATTCTTTTGTGTAAGGGTGGAATGTTATGTAGATATCTATTAAGTCCATTTGAGTCATAACATCTGTTAGGTCCTTTATTTCTTTGTTAAGTTTCAGTCTGGTAGATCTGTCTTTTGGTGAGAGTGGTGTGTTGAAATCTCCCACTACTAATGTTTGATGTGCATTTTAAGTTTTAGTAGTGTTTCTTTTATGAATGTGGGTGCTTTTGTATTTGGGGCATAAATGTTTAATATAGAGACTTCATCTTGGTGGATTTTTCCTGTGATAAATATGTAATGTCTATCCTGATCTCTTTTGATTGATTTTAGTTTGAAGTCTATTTTACTAGATATTAGGATAGCTACACCAGCTTGTTTCTTAGGTCCATTTGCTTGGAAAGTCTCTTCCCAGCCCTTTACTCTGAGGTAGTGTCTGTCTTTGACGTTAGGGTGTGTTTCTTGTATGCAGCAGATGGATGGGTCCTGTTTTCTTATCCATTCTGTTAGCCTGTGTCTTTATAGGTGAGTTGAGACCATTGATATTGATGGATATTAATGACCAGTGATTGTTAATTCCTGTTATTTTTTGTGGTTGTGTTGTGTTGTCCTTCTTTGATGTATGTTGGTGTGGGATTATCTATTGCCTGAGTTTTCATGGATGTGTTTAGCTTCTTTGGGTTGGATTTTCCCTTCTAGTGCTTTCTGTAGGGCTGGGTTTGTGGACAGGTATTGATTAAATCTGGTTTTATCATGGAATATTTTGTTTACTCCGCCTATGGTGATCGAGAGTTTTGCTAGGTATAATAGTCTGGGTTGGCATCCATGATCTCTTAGTGTCTGCATAACATTTGTCCACGACCTTCTAGCTTTCATAGTCTCTATTGAGAAGTCTGGTGTTATTCTGATGGGTCTGTCTTTATATGTTACTTGGTCTTTTTCCTTTGTGGCTCTTAATATTTTTTCTTTGTTCTGTGTGTTTAGTGTTTTGATTATTATGTGGCGAGGGGACTTTCTTTTTGGGTCCAGCCTATTTGGTGTTCTGTAAGCTTCTTGTATCTTCATAGGTATTTCTTTCTTTAGGTTAGGAAAGTTTTCTTCCATGATTTTGTTGAGTGTATTTTCTATGCCTTTGAGTTGGTATTGTTCTCCTTCTTCTATCCCTATTATTCTTAGGTTTGGTCTTTTTATGGTGTCCCATATTTCTTGGACGTTTTGTGTTATGCCTTTTTTGTCTTTAGTGTTTTCTTTGACTGACGAATCTATTTTCTCTATTGTGTCTTCAGTGTCAGAGATTCTCTGTTCCATCTCTTGCATTCGGTTGGTTATGCTTGTTTCTGTAGTTCCTATTCCTTTAGTCAGGATTTTTATTTTCAACATTCCCTCAGCATGTGTTTTCTTTATTGTCGCAAATTCATTTTTCAGATCTTGGAATGTTTCTTTCATCTGTTTAATTGCTTTTTCTTGGCTTTCTTTGATTTCTTCCAATTTTTTGTTCGTTTTTTCTTCCATTTCTTTAAGGGAATTTTTTTATTTCCTCTTTAATGGAGTTTTTCATTTCCTCTTTAAGGGAATTATTTTATTTTCTCATTGAGGGAATTTTTTATTTCTTCTTTAAGGGCCACTATCATCTTTTTTTCCCCCAGTGGTTTAGAGCAACTCTTTTATTCATACAGAAGACCCAAGTTAAATTTCCAACACCCACATGGTTGCTCACAACCCTCCATTATTTCAGTTTCATGGTATCCCATACCATCTTCTCACCTCTGAAGGTTTCTGGCACACATGTGGTGCACAGACATACATGCAAACAAAAAAATTCATGCACATAAAATAAATTAAATTAAAAACAGTTAACAAACAATTGCATTGCCTTTGAAATACAGTAATCATGGAATCTATAATGGGTTATACTATATGACTCAACAGGGTTATATTGAAAACTCAATGAAGTAATTCATGTGAAGATACAAAATGTGAATTTTATCTGCAATTTTATAAATTATATTTTAATTTTTTTAGAAACGCATACATGGGTCCTAGATCATACATAGGTCCTGGATTTATATGTTTTCTGTTCCTCTCTTTCTTCCTTCCAACTTCTCCTATTTCTCTCAACTCTTTATCAAATTCATGACCTCTTGTTTTACAATTATTGTTACAGATAAATATACAGGCAAATGATAGTAAATGGCACCATGATCAAATCATTTTTAAAAATGCATAAAATTTTCCTATTAATGTTGAACATGAATATTTTAAAAAGTCAATGTTTCCACTAAATACCAGTATTCAGAACCTGAAATTCAAATGTTATTTCTTAAGACTTGCCATGTTTTATGAATATTGTTTATGAATAATAACATTAACAGAATAGGAATATTTTATATTCTGTTATCAAATACCTAAAAGACTATGAAAGATTCCAAAGCTTTTCTCTGCTCTAAGCCTTAGATAGTGGTTACCACAATTTTATCAAAATACAGTTGATTGTGCATAATCATGTATCAACCAATCCTGTCCTGATATATATTGAATTATGAATCAACCAGTTACATCCAGAGTCAAATAATGCTGTAAATATTTTCTTGGATTTTGTCTACTCTTCTATACTTAATTTATACTTCAATCTTTTCAGCAATTCATTTTATAAGAATGACAAAAAGAAAAACTGAGAAGCAGCAGTGCATTCATTTGATTTTAATGC
This sequence comes from Peromyscus aztecus, assembly GCA_902168405.1. NCBI lineage: Eukaryota > Metazoa > Chordata > Mammalia > Rodentia > Cricetidae > Peromyscus > Peromyscus aztecus. Next base: position 36,787 of record CABHPQ010000255.1, read on the forward strand.
ATGATAATCAATATGCTCTTCGTGAGTCTTGGACATTGCTAAGCTGTACTTGTACAACCCTCTCCCCACTCAGGAGTCTTCTAATTTTGTCCCAATCAATGGAGTCATGTTTATGTATTCCCTTGCAAAGATATACTGCTTGCTCAGACAACTCTTGAGAATAGAATCTCTTCATCAGAAAATTGAATAT
>CABHPQ010000256.1:0-23313 GCA_902168405.1 Peromyscus aztecus
TCTTACTGCCTGTTATGGCAGTCTGCTCCGTCACCTTGACTGTACTTAGAATCACCCAGAAGACTCACTCTTCAGTGTGTCTGTGAGGCTGTTCCCAGAGAGGTTCAATGTTGACAGGAAGACCCACCATGAACGTGGCCAGCCCTGTCCTATGAGTTAGGATCTCAGACTTTACACAATGGGGAAAGTAAAATCCAGCTGAGCCAGCCTCCATCTCTTCCTGCCTGTTTACTGCAGAGTCGGTGTGACCAGCCACTTCCGGCTCCCATCACTGTTCCTCTCCCACCGTGATGGACTGTGGACTTGAAACTGCAAGCCAAAGCAGACTCCTCTTCCCCTCAGCAGTCTCTGTCAGCGTTTGTCACCTCAGTGAGGAAAGTCACTTCCTACACTGCTGCCTTCCCATCTCTCCTTGCTTCCTTCCCATCCTGTCCCACCTGGTGATTTCTGCAGGTGCTGGATTTCAGCCTCCTTGTTCTGTAAACCCAACATCTTGTCAATGTATTTCCATTTCCTGAAACTGTGTTTGTCTTTCTTTATCCTTTGGACTACAGGTGTAAATTTTTATACTCTCTAATACCATTTTATACAGGTTTTATTTGGGGAAAGAGGCTAACGGGCACATTTTATTTATCATATTTAATATGGAATCAAAATGCTTAGATTTAACAGCTTTGCCAAATTGTCCCCTCCCTTCCACCCAAGAGTAAAAGCCTGCATGTTGTATTAATACACCTTATATTCTGAGTGGGCCTTCCCTCCTGAGGTAAATGTCTCTGGAAATGCTCTTGCAGACACACAAGAAGTTACTTCTTGGTCATCCTAAATCCAGTCAAGTTGACGGTGAAGACTGCCATCCTGTCTTCTTAGGAACATGGGTCATTATAATTATATACCAACGTATTTGCCAACTCATGACTGGTGGGGAGATGGTCTCTCCATGAGGGATTTGTCTGGATGAGATCTATCTGTGGTGAAACTAGGAAAATCCTGGGGAAACCAACCAAGCAGGCTATCTTCATCCTGGCATTAATTTCTTTAGTGGTCATGATTTCCCCTAAACTCTTGGAAGCTATGGTGAGGAGCAACATGTCTACTTACCGAAGAGCATGATACAACCTTGAATTTAAACAGATTGTTGAAATGCTAGAGAGAAAAACACATCCAGAACAAGGGAGACCAGGGAAATCAAGAGAATAAAATCATAAAGCAGGGTGCAGGGGAAGTGAACATGCAGGGGAACAGAGAAAATGGTGCAGGGGCATTTGGCCAGACGGCCTTTCTGGCCCACAGGCTTCTGAAATGCAAGCGTCTCCTTAAAGGCTGTGGGAGCCTTCACTTGTAGGTGACCAAAGTACTTGAAACCAGACTGGAAGTAGCTTGAGACAGTTGTCCTTGAGTGAGTCAGTCGGTGTGTTTAAAGGCAGCTGCTCTCTGGGCTTAACAGCTGGTGCTCACTCGGAGTCCGACCCAGTGAGCAATGGCAGACAGAACCCACTACTGTGTTTAAAACAACTCAGAGAGGCCACCTTGCCACAAAGGACGGCTTTCAACTTTCTGGGTAATCCAAAATATGCCTTCATTTTTGAAATACTTTTTATCTCTCATTTTACGGGGCTTAAGTTGGCTCTCGGGCTAACCCAGATGTTCTGTCTCTGACTTAAAATCCTCAAAGCAACAGTTGTTCCTCAAAGCCCCTGTTTGCCTCTTTGTCTCATGCGGTGACCTGTAGGTCAGCCAGGCCTCTGCCACGACCTTTGATGTTTAAGGGCCTTGGGTTGGTGGTGGAAGGGGAAGGTTACATGGGCTGAGGGTGGGGAGGGGGTTCCCTCAGAGGTTTAGACAGATGAATGTTAGCGTCTCGGGAAGAAGCTGCCCATACTGGGCAGTTCTTCTGCCCATTGACAGAGAGCAAACCCCAGCTCCCTAGCCTTGTCCAGTTCCCACTTCCTCCCCGCCAACCACCTCTAGGTCTAGTCTGCTCTGCCACAGGGAAGAGCTTCAGCAGCTGCTTGCTTCTTCTGGTGTATTGGAGGCACCAGCTGCCACTGCCGTTCCAAGCTTCCGGGGTCGTGTGGTCAGGCTATTAACGTCAGAAAGAAACACACCCTAATCAGCTTGCATCTCTTCCACATGAACCCGTCAGACTTTAGTGCAGGGAGCCTTTGATCTCTGTCTTCCAGGCTCTGTTACCATGAATGCCAGAGTGAGGGTTTGCTTATCTCCTCGGTTATTTTTGTGGATTCTTTTATTTCCAATTAACTTCCCATCCCAGTATGGCTAGGCCCCATGTGAGAAGTATTAATGTGTCTGCCTTCCAGGAAATTCTAATGCTGCCTGGGGTATTGTTTTTAAAAGTTTCAACCCCCATTTAACAGGTTAGCAGATTCTCTTAACCACTGAGAGAAACTTGCACATATGAATAAATTTAATGCTCAGATAATCCTACTGACAGGGATACTAATATTCATTTTAAATGAGGGAAACTGAGGCAAAGAGGTGAGAAGATAGCTAGTGAGCAGTAGAACCAAATTCTAAACACAGGCAAAGTGGAACCCAAGTGGATGTCCTGAGCTACGTGTCCCTCCGTCTCTGGGCCCAAGTAGATGTCCTGAGCTGCATGTCCCTATCTCTGGAGAAATGTCTCTTCTTAATTAGTACTCTAGCTCACAAGATGTTGATTTATTTTTGTAGGGAGCACAGACAATTTAAAAATTCAGAAAATATATACAGAAATGTGGGTTTTTCTGGCTGTTTGAAACTGGGAATAGTGGGCATCGTTAGCTTTCCTTGCCCGCTCAGTGACAACAGCTGAGAGACAGCCAGCTGTGCAGACAGGCGTCCATCAAGGCAGACCACAGACAGCATCCCACTGAATTTCCTGACTGACTTCTGGAAGCTTTGGGACCCATGGCTTCTATTCTTGTACTCCTCCAGTCCATCATGACCTAGCTCCAACATCAGCTACTGATGGACCGCCTAGAGACCAGACTTGCTTCTCCCTGTAATTAGATTCCAGGTAACGTCTAATGATTGACCTATCCCAGTGATAAAGTGGAAGAGGAATGAGTCACTGGCTGCCTAAGGTCCAAACTTGTGTCGTTCTGACAAAAGTTTTCCTCAGCTGGGTAATGTTGTGCAAAGATGCCTCACAAGAAGCTAGATTTTCGTTCAGTACAGAAAGGTGATTCCAAAGCCAGTATGCCTTGTCTAGGAAGAGGGGATTGCAGAGGCCAGGAATCCAGGGCTGGTCCCCAAAGGACTTAGGAAAGTACCCAAGGGGAAAAGCACACAATAGGATGCAGAGAATCAGAGGAGAAGCATCCATGGGTAGATATAACGCCCTTTGGGTGGCACTCAATCGCTGATGAGTTTACATTTCTTTATCTGTTATGGCTTGGCGTTTAAATGTCCCCCAAGGTCTAAATGCTAAAGATTTGGCCTCTAGCCTGTGGTGCTATTGGGCGGCAACTAGAGAGGCCATTCAGGGCATGCCTTTGTAGGAGATTTTGAGGCCCTGCCTTCCTGCCTTTCCCTTTTCTTCCCAGCTACCCCACCTGTGCTCCCTGCCATGATGTCCGGCCTCAACACAGGCCCCTGACACAGGGGACCCAGGGTGATTCCCAAAACCTGAACTACAGAGCATGGAGACGGTGGAAGTGAAACCAGGCCACACAGAACAAAATAGACAGGCGGAGCTCCTTTACTGAGACCGTAGTCCAAGCTGGCATAGGAATACAGCAGCGCTGGAAAGCTGGTCACGTTGCTTCGCTGCTAAAAGGGGAGGAGCAAGCTTTAATCGATTTGCTGTGAATGGTTGCATGTTGACAATTGTTCATCAGGCATGGACACTGTGCCAAAAACTGTTTTCCTTCTTGTACCCAAGCATTGTGACTCTGAGGTGTGCAGTCAGGTGGCCGTCTTAGCCGAGGATCTCCTGAGGTCTCCCGTTCCTGATGCCATTCTCCTATAGAAACATCATGTCCCTGGATTTGGTTTGGGTCTTGGCAGTCTGGTAAGACTGGGGGACTTCAGCTGCTCCAGCTGCTGAGAACACAGGGGCAGGGTGGAAGAGACACAGAGCAGCTCCAACAGACCAAATGGTCCTGTGGTGGAGTCTTGGGCAGAGAATTTTCAAATGGTCAACATGGCTGCTTTGCAAAGTCCAGCAGATGACTCAAAGGTTGAGGCTACAAAGGAAACAGACAACATGAAGACAAAGTCATCTCGTTTGTGACTTGTTGTAGTCATCCATCACCTCTCTGTAAGCTCCACGCAGGAATCGGCGCTTGTGGCCAACAACATAGCCTGCAGGTCTCTGCAGAGTCACCCAGGTGACAGTTGCCATGGCCTCCATATCAGAGGTGTTCTCTCCAACAAGCCCACGTGGCGTAGCTGTGTGCCTCCAAATTGGTGACTTTTGAGTTAATTAAGAGCAAATGCTGTGATTTCACAACTTGTCTGGTGTCTTAAGTTCATTCTGGGAGCACACTAAAGATATTTTGGGAATGGGGTTTCTCTTTGACAGAATTTCTCTTCTGTGTTTGTCATTTCTGTAGCCATCTTGAGCCCCAAAGTTTCAGCTTTAGTCACACGAGACTTGTCATCCATTAACATTCTGGTCGGTAGCCTAATCAAGTGTTTTGTCTCAGTGATGGAAAACTGACTGACATGTTATCTATACTCATAACAAAATTAGACTGAGTAACTTATAAACACTAGAAATGCATTGTTCACACAGCACGATAAACCCAAAATCACAGTGCCAATCTGGTGGCTAATGAAGGCCTGTTCCTCTGTGTTCAGTGCATTATTGCTGTGTCCTCTACTACCTCCAACCTCTCCCATAAGGACACCCATCTCAGCCATGGAGTGGAGCCCTCATGATTTAACCAATTCCCCAAATGCCACACCTTTCTTAAGACCACCAGAGTGCAGATTAGGTCTCCACATGAAATTTGGAGGGACATTCAGCTTATAGAACCATACAATGATACCAGTGTCCCAGCTTCATGGAGTTGCTGTAGAGATCAATGTGTAGCACGGTGCCTGCTGTGGTCACCCGTAACCCAAGTGGCCCAGAGACTACTAACAGATGTTTGCAGTCTTTTTTCTGTGCAGAGGGGGCCAGGGGGCATCAGGAGGTTTAGTCACTTACCGGTAAATCTAAGTCAGGGTGTGATTATTCATAGTCTCAATGTTTGTGTTGCCATCCTTTAGTTTTTAGTATATTACACATTCATTTTCATTTCATAAAAGTAAAAACAGATTAGAGAGCTAGGCTAGACTATGGATGATAGTAACAAACTCCGTTTTTCTCTTTTTAATCGTACTTACCATGTATTATTCTCCTAGTTCAGTTGAAACGGCATACTTGCCTCTCTTTTTAGACCATGAAATGTTGTGTGACAGCTTCACAAGCTTCATGTAGTTCCCAGTGATCTCAGACCCTTCATCATTTCTTTCCTTCTTTGTCCCCACTCTGTCTTTTCATCTAGTTCAGCATTTCCTAAGATGTAAGCCCCAAAACACTAATATCATAAGATCCATCCAAAATAAAAGGTTTTTGTGATCAAACAAATTTGGGGGAAGTCTTGATATTTTATCTCCTGTTTTAGAAATTTGCTTTGCCTGTTAAAATCTACTCATGCCTTGGGGCTGGAGGATGGCTCAGCAGTTAAGAGTTCATGTGGCTGTTCCTGAAGACACGTTTGATTTCCAGCACCCACTCTGGACAGCTCATAACTACAGAGGGATCTGTCACCTCTGTGGGCACTGCACTCATGTGCACATAACTGATAACTGCACCACACACACACACACACACACACACACACACACACACACACATAATTAGAATAAAATATTTTAATTAAAAAATATGTAGTCAAGATTTTGAATTGCCTTGAAGTGAAGAATAATAAAAGATAAATACTTTTAACCCAGTGTTTATCAAGCATGCTTTACCTTGGAATGATCCCGTTCTTACATGAGCCCTATTAACACCCTGCTGGATCTACTAGGAAAATATTGATCTAGATATAGTTAGTATACGGCTTTCTAAGCTTGGAACTGGCTGATTATTATCACTGCTGTTTTCATTATAAGTGTCATATTTTAGATTTATAGATTTATCTAACTCCCAGAGATCAGACTCCGTGTTTTCCACCCCTGACATCACGTGTTTGAAGACATAAGGATGAAAATGAGAAATCTCTCATATGTATAAAATTGGCCTGAGTCTTTCAAACTTTTATCTTCGGTTTTATAATGGCTTAAGACAGAGCTATTTTGTTTCAGTTTGCGTTGGTCTTAGTTAGTCAGATTCTCCAAGAGCCTTCAACAACCTGGCCTTTTCACAGTCCTTTCTTCTCCAAGTGGCCTTGCACTCAGAGAGAACATCAACCTCACGCAAAGTCTTTGAGACAAGCACAAAACTGTTCAAGATGATATTGTTCTGGCCTCTTTTTCTCTTGTTACTTGTAAATCATATAATCTATCACAACCCTGTTTCTTCTGTGGTAAGCTCATGTGCACAGCAGTCAGCTGATGTGTGCGTCTCTGTGTGCAGGCAACCATTTCCCAGGACCTTGGAAATCCTTGACTAGGGCCATCTCAATCGTGTCTCTTTGAAGGAGTGCTTCAGGGTATGTGCTAGGGAAGGCAGGATTCCACGGACATGAGCCTTGTTCCATGCAGGATGGGCACCAGACCAGCTCTTTGGGCTCTTTGAGGCTAGTGTGTTGTGCTGGTTCTTGTCAACTTGACACAAATGTAGACCTACTGGGAAGAGGGGATCTCAACCGAGGAACTCCCTCTGTCAGATTGGCCTGTGGGCACGTCTGTGGGGCATTTTCTTGATTGATGATTGATGTGGGGGGGCTCAGCTCACTGAAGGTGGTGTCACTCCTGGGCAGGTGGTCCTAGATGCTATAAAAGGAAATCTGAATGACTTTTTTTCTTGTCAAGTAGATATAATGTACTCTCACATAATGATCTGGATTAGTTTGGCTCACTTGTTGAAGCCAAATTTAATAATTATTTGCTGTAAGCCAGATACTATGCTACACATTCCATGTTCCGTTCATGGTATACATACAGCTCCTGATCTGCAAGCAGTTGTTAAGTACGAATTACATGTTTATGCTCAAAGATGAGCAGCCGTGTTGACATGGGGCAAGCTACTGGATGTGAGAACATGCTGGGGAAAGCGATGTATGAAAATTATTTTATATGCACTATTTAGTTATAAATAGTGATAATTTTCCCTTTATATTTTTATCTCCTCCATATCCCCTCCTACCACTTCCTCTGCTTTGTCTGTTCCTCCTTCCTCTTCTGTGCTAACACAGTCAGTTGACTAATCCAACACCTGAAACCCTTTCTGCTTGACGCTCATTAACAGAGGTTCTAGAAAAGCACGTATTTACTCGGCCAGATTCCCAGGACTCCTCCAGGGCTGGCCACATGTCCTTGTTGAGGTCACTAGATATAAGTGACAGTATTCATGGGCCGTTAGGGAAAGATGCTGCTTCTCTATGAAAGGAACAGAAGAGGAAGACCATTGGCGTGACTCCCCTCCCAGTCCTCCCGCCTTGGGGCTCAAGAACCACCTTGTGAACACGAGCAACCAGTAGAAGCATGAAAACTCTGGAAGTGGCCACATGCAAGCAGTGAAAGCATCTGGTCTTTGGTGGCATTTTTGGTCATCTCAACCCAAGTTAACAAATGCTCATATCCAGACCATGGTAACACTAGAACAGCATTCTATGTCAGCACCCATGTATTTCCATCACAAAGAGAAGAATTCATGCTTAATGAATGAATGCATCCCACACTTTTCTCTTCTGCCTTGATTTCCCCTTTTCTTCTCCCTAGTTAGCACTACACCGTGTCCCTCAGTCATCTACTGTATTCCTAACTTCCAGACCCTCGGGGTGTGACTGTGTTCAAAAATAAAGTCTTACAGAGGTAATGCTGTTAAAATGAGCTTGTTAGGATTGGCCCAATCCAGTATGACTGGCATCCTTAAAAAAAGAGGAAATTTGGATGCACACCCCAGAGGGATGGCCGTCTCCATGCCAAAGAGACGGGCCTCAGGTGAAACTGCCTTGCTGACACTTTCCTTCATCTCGTACTTGCAGCTTCCAGGACTGTGAGATTAAAATTCTGCTGTTTAGGTGACTCTCTCTGTGGTACTTGGTTAAGGAAGTCTTTTGGTAGGGGATGGGGGCACAGTTACTTAAACTTAACAGCTTAACAATGCATCATTGAGTTAAGGCTGGGCAGAAACTCATGAAGGAATAATGCTTGCTGACTTATCAAGAAGCATGCTCAGATCGCTTTCTTGTACAGCCAGAGAGTGCCGGGAGGGCTTAGCTCACTGTGGGTGGCACCATTCCCTGTGCAGGGAAACCTTATTAAATGAATGTATGCTTGCTCTTTGTTCGCTCCTCTGTTAGAATTTCTTCAGTGTAGCCCCCTGCAGTTATGTGATGACTGTTCCCCCAATGGTCATTTTGTTAAACACAGTAGTGTTGCAGGGAAGTCAGAGCCTCTTGGGGGTGGAGCCTAGGGAGGTTCTGAGAAGAGGGCTGTGAGCCTCTGCTTTCCTCCTCCTTCTCAGTGGTTTCCTGGCCGATGAGATCGGCAGCTTGTTCTGCGGTGATGTTCCCACCATCCAGCATGTCTACCAGGGTCTACCCAAACCCAGGCTGTAACCTTCAACACTGAGCCCAAACCAACCTTTTCTCTTTACCAGGCAATGCCTGCAGGCATTGTGGTTCATTACAGTCAGTGACCGAATGCTGACCGACACAAAGATCTCTGCTTGTGTCTCCCTGGCCACAACTGTATGGCATGCTCCCATGCAGAAGGGAGCTGGGGTTCGCCACGACAGTCTGCAACAGTCAAAGCTCGCTCTGTTTGGCTAGAGTGGAACCTGCCTCTCTTGCAGTTTACAGATTCAGAATGGTGGGAATGAGACCATAAATATGATTCTGTAAAAACGGACCTCATAAACCAGGAGCAACTTTGTCTCCCTCCCCACGTCCCCAACTCAAGGCACACATTGGCTATGTCTGGAGACATTGGTTTCTGTTGTCACAACGCTGTTGGCATCCAATCGGTGAAGCATTGCTTCCAGGTAGGCTAAGTCACACAGAAACAAAGCATCCCTCTCTGTCCTCAGAGCTGAGGCTGAGATCGCCGGGGAAGAGGGAAGGGGCTATGGATGCTCCTGTTTGGATATGGCTGCTGTTTGCAGCATCACATTTTACCCCAAAATTCAACACAAAAGAAGTATCTTAGAAAAAAAATGGCCAAATTGATCAGCAGCACTGTATCAGTCGGGGGTGGGAGGGAGATCTTGTCCACTGTGATCAGAACCACAGTGTGCAGCTTCCCTATAAGTCTCGCTGGCTCCAGGCTCCAGCATCTCGAGGTCAGAAGCTGACCTGATCACACTGCCTGCCAGGCCCCCCCATCCATAGCTGTCTGTCAGAGACCTGAGTGGAGCAGGAAGATCATCTGTGCAAACTAAAATTAGAAGAGGAGATGAAAATGATTATTTGGAAATAAACTTGAAGATGCCTACTTAGATCCTCTGAGACTAAAGTCTGACACATAAGCAGAACTAAAAATATGAAAATAGGAGACTGTCACTCTAATCACTAAATTTCAGCTAACTCCAAATATAATAAGGTCTTAGTTGCTGTGTAGAAGCATTGTGCTTCCACATTTAAGAGATATTAATAACTATGCTTTGGTATATTGTCTGCATATGCTTAAAATACATTTGTTATTTTAAAAAGTAGCTCTTTAAGTATTAACTCAATGATTAGGTTTCTTTATATCTGTCCATGGTGACATTTGTCATGAGTAATAAATGGTGCAGTGAAATGTATTTGTGGTTTAGATTACGGCTCAGCAGTTTTTAAACTTCTTTGCCAGGACATTTAAATATGGTTTAGACAAGTGAATGACAGCCATGCTTGTTTCCAGAAAGGCAGCAAGATTAAAAATAAGTCAGTGTGGGGACCTGCCACTTCCTGTGTAGACACCATCATTTTCCTGTTTGGATTATGGCTGCTGTCTACAGCATCACATTTTTACCTTCAAATTAAAAACAAAAACGTAGCATAGAAAAAAGATAGCCAAATTGATCAGCAGCACTGTGTTAGTCAGAGTTCTCAGAGGAACAGGGCCGAGAGAATGAATCTGTCTCAAAGGAGACTTTATTAGATTACCTGACAGGGCGCTATCAGAATAGACCAGCAATGGCTGCCTCACACTGCTCGGCCGTGAGCTGGATGTCTTGGCAGTCCCAATCTGGTACTAAACACCTGGAGTATTCCGGAAGAGCTCTGGTCATGTGTCTGTGTGGAAAGCTGAGGAGCCTGGGTTCTGACGTCAGTGGAGGACGCTGCAGCAGCCACAGAGTAAATGAACTCACCAGTGAGACCAGAAGGCAAGCAGGTGAAAAGCAAACAGCTTTTCCCTTAGACCTCCTTACATCTGGGCCTCCACCAAACAGTGTTGCCCACATTGAGGGTGAATCTTCCCACTGCAGCTAACCGGATCAAGAAAGCCTCTCCTGGTATGCCTACGGGTTTGCCTCTTGGTTGATTCCAGATCCAGTCAAGTTGACAGCTAAGACTAACGGCTGCAGACATGATGCTTGGGTTTTCTCAAAGCCAGTGTGCACCTTCTCTTCTAAGTAGTTGTTATTTCTTACATGTGGACTCAGTAACTGTGGATTCAAACAACCACAGACTGAAAATGTTTACAAGAAAAAGTAGCATCTGTCCTGAAAACATGCAGACTTTGTTTTTCTTGACATTATTTCCTACATAAGACAGTACAGCAATGATTTATGTGTGTAATTTACATTGCATTGGGTTTTATAGGAAGTCTAGAGATGACTAAAAGTATATGAGAGTTGGTTCATGTGCCTTATGCAAATATTCTGGCATTCTGTGTATGGGACTTGGGCATCCAAAGATTCGGGTGTACACATGTCCGTGTGTCCTAGATAGCTTCAACTGTCCTGTTGACATGGCCGTCTGAGAAGGGAGTATCAGTCGGCAGTTGCAGGTGGCCCAGATCCAATTGGCCTGTGGGCATAGCTGGGGGGGGGGTTGTCTTGACTGTTAATTAATTCAGGAGGGCCCAATCCACTGTGGGTGGCTCCATCCCTAGGCAAGTAATCCTGAACTGTCTAAAGAGTGCTGGCCTTGGAGCCAGATAGCAAGCAGCAACCCCCACGGTTCCTAGCACACTTCTTTGGCTGTGAAGTGAATGTCTGGTGTGGACTAACAAGCAGGCCTGCCTTCTGGTTCTTGCTTTGAGTTCTTTTCTTGACCTTCCTTAACAAAGCCAATAAACACTTTACTTCCCTAAGTTGATTTGGTTGGAGTGTTTGTCGAAGCCAATGCCCCCCAAACACAGATGGATGCCTGCACATATAGTGTACCAACTTTGCTTGTACAACAAAGGACAGTTAGCTTAAGCTATGTTTTAGGCTATCCATTACAAAAACACTGGACAGCACATTTGCCTGAATGCCCCTTAATCAACTAACAAAGACTTTACATTGGGATTCATTTTTCAAGGAACTGCCATGAATGACCTCCCTAACACATGTTCCTATATACTCATACGCATTTCTCATATGCAAACATATAAGAACTCAATCATGAGTTCCTATATACTCACATTAGTTCCTTATACTTAACCAGAAGTATCTAGAAGTTAGAGCCGTCCTCTTTAATTCAGTCTCCAGTTTAGTATATACCTAGCGTTCTCTTGGGAATTTTCAGCCTGAAAATGCTCTTCAGCTGAGTTTTTCTGTTAGTTGCTTGTGGATGACAGCTAATGATGTTTTACACGTCTAAGGGCCCTTCATTCCCTTATTACACAGACGTATCTGATGTTGGCTCCAGGCTCCTTGCTATTAATAGCTGCTGAAGACGCACTGTACATCTAATTTGGCTCTGCCTGTGGTGACACAATTGGTTCTCAGTTACTTTCCTGCCAACGTGTACAGCTCATGCCACGGGGAACTTTGAGCTAATTGATGGAGTCTCTGAGTTCCAGGACTGAATCTGAGACACTCGCTCTTCTCTCTGGATCCTTTAGTATCTTTGGTTTGGTGCTGTGACTGGAACCGGGGGAGCAAACCACTTCCTAGATTCGATTTTGTCTATGCTCATACTCAGGGAATACGGGAGTCCTCAGGGCAGCTTCTGAATTTCCACATAATGACTAGAGTTGTAGGCACAGAGGTGGCTAGAGGGCCTGATTTCGATGTATGTTTGTGAGACAAACATTTCTGTTTTGTTTAAATTGTTTTTTAGGAAGCTTTGAGGAAAGTGATCAGTATTTGGTTGGGGAGAAGGGTAAAAAGTCCCTTGTCATCTTTTTGGTGGAGCCTTTCTCCAGTCTCCTCACAGAATGTCCCTTTTGGTGCCACCACTGAAGGACACACCTCCTAATACAACCTTCCAGTATGTGGCACCAGCCGCCCCCTGGAGCTCACACCCCACTTTTCCTGCCCACTCCAGTCTCTCCCTCAGCTACACCATGACCATTCCCAAAGGATACATGGCTTTTTCTTTTCTTCTCTTTCTTAGCTTGGGGTATTCCTGATTGTGGATTCATCCCTATCTCCCCTTGGCCAACATCTCTTCCTACACAGTACTGGTCCCCACAGGTCAGACAGGAAATGCTAGTTGTCTATCACACAGCTCCTGGATCAGGGGTTCTTGGCAGGGAACTAAGTCTCACCCTGACACTTTCAGTGCTCAGATGGTCTCTGGACTTGACTGCAATTTTGATGTATGTTGTGTGAAGCTCTTTCTGTTACCATGGCACCAGCATCAGTACCAAAGGACTGTGTAGCAGAAGGGTAGCCAAAGCATAACTCTGTGAATGCTAGCTTCTTTGGATGGTGAAAATGTACAGTGTGTCCCAGCCTTGGTAAAGGCTTGATATATTCTTTTACTTCAAGAATTAGGAATCAAGAAGGGAGCACTGGCTGGAGAGTGAGTCCTCCTATTAACCACGTTCCACAGCAAGCTGTGAAGGTGCCCTGAGATGGTCCCATTAGTGCATCTGTAAATACACCATCCGTATTGACAAAACACAGTCCTGGTTTATCCATGACCTTCCAATGAGACCAAATGCCTTTTATGTGTTCAGTCACTCAGTGGCTGTCAAGTGATTTGCCTTGTATTTGTCCAAGATGAACAAGAGAGGCATAATTCCTGCCTTGGGGTCTTCATGGTTAGAGAACACACAGACTAGCATATGAACTTGTAGTATGGGGTATGTTTCAGTTGTGAAGCTTACATTAACCCATAAGACATCAGTCACCTTTATGAGATTCCCCCAAATCTTACAGCATTGTTATTGCTGTTTTAAGAGCCATCACAGCCCAGATGAGGGCCTGTAGAGCTGTCCTGGTGGCAAAAATCTGCATTTTAATGAGGGGTCAGAGACTTCTCTCATGTTACTATTTTGATGTTCTGTGATAGACCTGGAGAACTGGCTACGGTCAGGATTTATATGCACAGTCTCAGTAGTTTGCAGAGAGAGTAACGGTACCTGTCAGCAGTGAGTGGTAACAGCCCATGGGAGCCTCAGCGGAACCAATGGTGCCTAAGGAGACAACATGGGAAGTGGCTGCTGCTGGAGTTGGAGCAGAAGCCCTTATCTGGGGGAAGGAGTTCTCGGTATATATTGCTTATACATCAAAATGTGATTATCTGGTGCAGCTGTCCAGATGTTAAGACAGAATTAAACTGTCTGTTATGGTTTTAGTCATGCGTGTTTGTGTCTTACACTACACTTACTTAAGTTTAGTCCATTATGGGGTATCTAATTACGTAAAGAATCACATAAGATACCAAGGGGCTTATGCTGGTTGGTTTCTGTCAGCTTGACATAAACCTAGACATATCTGGGAAGAGGGAATCTTAATTAAGAAAACACCTCCATACAACTGCCTGTAAGAGGTCTCTGGGGCTTGTCTAATGATTGACGTGGGAGGACCCAGTCTACCGCCACCCTGGGGAGGTGGTCTTGACAGTGTAAGAAAGCAGGTTGAGCAAGCCATGAGCAGCAAACCAGTAAGCAGCGTTCCTCTGTGGCACCTGCATCAGTTCCTGCCTCCAGGTTCCTGCCTGGAATTCTTGTCCTGACTTCCCTCGGTGAGAGAGTATGACCTGAGAGTTGTGAGATAAAATGAGCCCTCTCCCCTCCAATTGCTTTTAGTCATGGTGTTTTATCACAGCAATAAAAACCTTAAGACAGGGTTCTTAGTATTTTATTTTTATTCTCTGACAATTTCATACATGCATATAATGAATTTTAGTTATTTGTATCCCCCCCATTGTCCTCTCTTACCCCCTTCCCTCCCCCACTAAATGTTAAGATAAGACACACAAAACTAAAACCACATCAAACAATTTATTTACTGGAGCATGGACAATATTTAGAAGGCAGTTTGACAATAAACATGTCTGATTAGCAAAACAACATTAAGTTCCCCACTAGGGCCTATGACCTCCTCAGCCACTGGTTCTTGGCCATAGTTTACAGTAGCAGGTATGAATTTCCTCCTGTGGAGTGGGCCTCAGATCCACTCAGCAAGTGACTGGTTACCACCATCATAATCATGACTAATACATCTGTGGGCACATCCTGCCTGGAAGGTCAGTATTGTGGTGTTCCGGGTCACAGCTGGGTTCAGGACTGTTGATGACTTTTTAATCCCAGTAGCCCTCATAGCACATTGCAGATCTATGAAAACCCTGGGGGGAAAGAAGCTTCCAGCTGAGTCTCAGCATGATTCGTCTTATAACCAGAGTATATGGGATCTTCAGCAGTAAGGTCTTACCATGAAATTCCAATGGTTAACCAAGAGCAATGGCAATAACTTGTGTTGTCCGGGGGATGACTCATAGGGCAGCATCTTGCACCTGGAACTAGATTTTTGTTTAATAACTTTTAACTTCAGAGAGGAGCATTATTGTTTCATGCAGGGTACCTCTGTGCAAACTCCTTGTTTAAAATTACACTCTAATACGCTTATAAAATGGACTTGCGTATGGCTTTTTCCTGCATCTATCGGTATCCTCCCCACCCAGCCCTACCTTCCCATCCCTGGTTAAACATTCCTACCCTCTGTCCCACCTTCCACTCCATGTCATCTGTGTTCTAGTCTCCCTCCGAAGGCCTCTTTGTTTCTCCCTTCTCCCTCTGATGCCCCTGTCTATCTTTTGGCCTCTAAAGGTGCTCCAAGCTAGGTACAAAGGTCTTAGAGTTCATAGATAGGGTTCACGTCTGACAAGAAAGCATTTGACATTTGTCTTCCCTGGCCTAGGTTAGCTCATTCAGCATAATTTTCCTGCAAATTTCATAATAGAATTTTTCTTTATTACTGAATAAAATCCATTGTGCATATATACCGTATTTTTACTATTCATTCATCAGTTGATGGACATGTAGGCTGGTTCCATTTCCTGGCTCTTGTGAGTAGAGCAGCAATGAACATGATTGTTCAAGTATCTCTGTAGGGACATAGTTTTTAGGGTGTGTGCCAGGAGCGATAAAGCTGAGTCATAGGGAAGTTCTATATTTAGCTTTCTTGAGGAACCTCCACACTGACTTCCAGAGTGGCCTCACCAGTCTACACCCCTACCAATAGCAAATTAGAATTCCCTTTCCTCGAGTCCTCACCAGCGTTTCTTGTCATTTGTTTTATTTATACTAGAAGTTTTTTTTTTTCTTTTTGGTTTTTCTAGGGAGTTCTTATTTTTGAAACAGGTTCTCACTCAATAGACCAGACTGGCCTTGAACTCTCTTCCACCCGCCTTGTCTACCCCCTGAGGATGGAGATTCCAGGCAGTGCCACATGCCTGGTGGGGGCTTCTGTTCTGATCTCAGAGAGTCTACAGCTCAGGGTGGGGCTCAGGTAGGCAGGCTGAAAGTCACAGAGAGAATGCCAGTCAAAAATGAAAGTAGACCTTTATTTCTAGTTGGAAAACCAGAGGATTGTGTAGGTAGTTTTTCTGGCTGGTGAGAGCAGGTACTAGCTTGTCACAATGTCAAAGGTCACACTAAAAAAATCAAATTTATTACAAATATGTAAGATCAGGATTACCTATGTTCAACATGTAAATCTTCAATTTAGAACCTACCAAGATTCTCTTTAGGCCATGAGAGATTTTAGTACAGATGGTACATGAATGATATTTGAAGACCTGACAAACATATGCAGAGAATTAGAGGGTTTGGGCCAGCCTAATTTTATCTTTCTCAGAGGCAATTTAAAACTTAGAATGAACAATGATCTTACAGGTAGACAAATGGAGGTTGTAGTCTTGTGAATGAATCAGGATGTGGGGATTATGGGTGAGCCTATTAGGAATTTTTCAAGTGGTTTTTAGCCATAGACTCCTGTGTCTAGAGGATGCATCAAGCCATCACAGTTGGAGATGGAGGGAAGTGTGATCTTTGGTGACTTCCTCCATTAGACTCTTCAAGCCCCACCCACCAGGGTACCCAGCACACAGTCTAAGGGTTCCAGGTCAGTGTCCACAGTTTTCCAGGGAAAGTACATGGGTCCAGGAAGCAGAAACAAGTGCCAGTCTCCCTGGAGCACAGCTTGGCAGAAACGGAAGCAAGTCTGGACTTGGTTTTGTTTTGTTGTTTGGTTTGTTTTACTGACTTTGGCCTCTTTCCTTGACTTCTCTTCTGAGACGCTACATGATTTGCATATCTTTCGTTTGTGTTTACAAATGCCTACAGCTTCTGAAACTGGACCAAGGTCTCATTAGGGAAAGTGGCTGAGGAGAAGAATGTGTGTTGTGCTCTGGCAGAGAGGATCTAGGTTCGACTCCCTGCCTCTTTACCTTGGTCTCTATTGCATTTGAATAAGTTTATCCTTGCTGTAGAGAAGAGGCTCCCCACCACCACCACACACACACCCCAGCCATGAACCCCATGCACAATGTTCTCTCTCCAGTGAGAAATGCAGTCTCGCAAAGATGGTGGGTTGCAGTGTGTGTCCTTTGTGAGCCATGTTTGAAAGTAGCGCTGTCTCAAAGGCTTTGGGTACAGGGGCCCACCATATGGCTCAACAGGTAAAGACGCTTGCCGCCAAATCTGAAAAACTTGAATTCAATCCCCTCTGGATCCACATGGTGGAAAGAGAGAATGGAGTACTGAAAATTGTCCTCTGACCTTCATATGCATCACCCCCTCCTCCTACACATAGTTTAAAACAAAAACCTCTGGTACAGAGTCTGAGAATGTAGCTGAATGGTAGAGTTTGCCTAGCAATGCAAGGACCCGTGTTCAATCCCAACCACATCAAAACAAGCAAACAGCCAGGCAGTGGTGGCACACACCTTTTAATCCCAGCACTTGGGAAGCATCATCATGCAACTGGGAATTACTGGTTAGCCAGCCTAGCATACTTGGTGAGCTCCAGGCCAGTGAGAGACCCTGTCTTTTTAAAAAGGTGCATGGAGCCTTAGAAACGATGCCTGAGGTTGACCTCTGACCTCTGCATGCAGCGAGCACACAAGCGTGCGCACACAAAAAACAATATCTATGCAGTGTTCCCTAGCCTTCACGGGCTACGAGCAGCACAGAGGGCTGGGTAAGATGCCTCGGGTTGCTGCACTGCCTCGGGTTGCTGCGCTGCAGGCTACGGCTGAGGGAACGACACTTGGAATGTGCTTTATTAGATGAGTTATCCATCTTCAAGTGGGAAGGACCTTCAAGCGGGGTCCTGAGCCCATCAGTCCCCAGAGAAAAGCCAGTAAAGGATTTCTGATTGACCAGAGACCACGGAGACTAGGAAAAGTGAGGATCTGTCAGTGACCTCCCCATGACTGGTGAGTCCCTGAGTGTCGTAAGGCACCTCCAACTAAACCTGAAGCCTGGCTTCCTGTGGCAGAGGCTTTGGGCGGTGCTAAATGGGCATGTCACTAACCTAGCACTTCTTAATTTGTTAGAGAAATGTCCTGTGGAGCAAAGTCATCAGCTGTTGTCCTGGCTCCCATCTCTTCCCTATCCTGTGCCCCTGCCAGCTCTGACTCAGCCTGGGGCAGCTCCTGGATTCACACACTCTCCCTGAAAATGTCTATTCCCCAGCCCTTTCTCAGTTCCTTTTGCCAGGTAAGGGGAGAAGGATGGATTTGGATTTACCTTCTGTGGAGTTATTATAGACAGTGAGTGTCTTTTCCAGGTGGTTATAGTCCTATAAATTCTCAGCAGTAGCTGAAGCCAGGTTTCCACCCAGGGAAGGCTGGGAACTGGCTGGCATTGCCAAGTGCAGTCAGATCCGTCCACTCTCCTCTGCGAGCTCTTCCTCCAGCCAAGATTTCGCTCCAGGGAAGAGGAACAATTATGCTTATTCTTTGAAAATTGCTAATTTTATTTTAAACTGGGATAGTCCCCAGTTTTAAGTATTTCACTCTCTTTCATTGAGTTTGAATAAGTTTTTTTGGAATTAAACCTTAGCCCCAGGATGTCAGTACTGGGGGTTAATTGATCAGTAGTACTGAGCCTATAGAACCGTTCTTAAAAATTCATCTTCACTGCTCATGAGAGGGAGAGAGGAGATTGCAGGCACTTGGGGTCCTCTGTGTTTTGTTTAGTTTACCAATGAAATCATAAATAGCCTTTGGCCAAGACAGTTCCCTAAATCCACTGAATTATATTATTGTTAAGATGCCTGGAACTTGATATTCAGGTTTTTGGTTTGGGTGCTATATTGTAACATTGGTTACTTAATCTTTCATGGAAGTTTTTGAGTAAGAAAAAAGGAAAATTTTCTTCATTAACAGTCTTTAGGAGTTATCCACCTTTACTCATAGAATGGCAGAGGACTACCAGCATTGGCACCTCCTGAGAACTTTCTAGAAACGTTCTTTGTCCCTAGCCACTGGTAAGAAACTGCATTTCAGTCAGGCCACCAGGTGACTTTTGTACATGTGGGGCTAGTCTGAAGGTTTTCATTTGTCATCTGAGAAAAATGGGGGAGTAGGCAGATTCTGAGATTTCAAGGGGAAGCCATCTTGACAGCTCCATGGCCTCCCTGGATCCAAGCTTACAGCATTGCCAAAGGTACCACAGTACCGGCCCTTAGACCACGCTTTACCATGATCACAAAGTGAAGGAATATTTTAGAACACCTACCATGGTGGACACTTTCCTAAAAATAGCCGAGAAAGACTAGTCCTACACAAAAACTGACCTAGTCATGTCAACACTGACAGATAAGGAATGGTCACCCTTTGCACGAGCTGTGGGTAGCCTCTGGAGGCGGAGGGACCACAGGGAAGCAGGTCCGAACCCACAATATTGATGTTGGAGTTTTCACTGTTTATATAAGGAACTACCTCCATCAACCCCAAACATGTCTATTATTGACTGGTTCCTGAAGTCAGGTGTTTTCTTAAAACAGTAAACAGAACCTGTTTCTCCAATTTCAGGTTTGTTGCAGTTAACACAGACCAGCTCCTTGGACTCCGTTAGCTTTTATTTCCACTGCAAACAGGACTGTGCATAGAGCAGCCTGGGTCCCCTGTGTCCATGTCCCAACACCTGTCATTATAGAGAAAGACGTCCAACCTTGACTGTCCAGCCTTGCTGTGGACTGAGAAAAATGAATTGATGACCTTAAGAGCCCAGCTTGGGGTCAAATGTTGAATGTTTCTGACAGAGGGGGAAATGCCCTGTTCTATAGCCAGGTCTGAAGCCCCTGCCTCAGGCAGAGGGCCAGGCTGGCAGAGCCTGAAGCAGGAGTCCCACATGCTCCTGGGCTCGGAGGGGCAGAAACTTTTTGCCCTGGAGGAGGCAGTGGATGGACATTCTTTTGTTAATGAGGGTGAATGTTTATAACTGAGATTCTGGGCTAGTCAAGACACCTAGCAGCTGGAAGCTGAGTAGATGGGGACCCTCAGGAGGCGACCCTCCCTTCTGCACGCTTCTCTGCCTGTCAGGTTGATGGCACAGTCCAGGCAAGTCCAGGAGACAGATTTGGCTAAAGAGCCCTCCATCTGCAGGGCTCGGCCTAAGAGAATGTTCCAATTGTTTCTAACAAAAGCAACTCTGGGCATCTTGGCTGCTTGGTGAGAGCAGCAGCAGCAGGCACGGGTTCCTGGCCTATGAGGGCTCAGGGAATGCGGGTTCCTCAGCCTGAAACGGTGGGAGGACCCATTGTGCTCCTGGTGTTGACAGATGAGTTCTAGAGTGAAATCCACAGAGACATCTGACAGTTCTCCATTCCAGTTGCTGCTCTAGATTACCCTGGGCTGAAGATGCTGGGGTGGGGGCAACACAGCTGTGCACCCCAGGAAGTGATTCTCAGTATCTAAAGTAACCTCAGACTCATGAGAAAAGCTGAAGTGAACCCACAAAACAAGTGACCTTTTAAGGAAAGCGAGTGTCTGATGGTCCTAGTTTTTCTTGGGAAGATTATGGATGTTGATGATAGAGATGGTAATTAAGCAGCCACACCTATGTTAAAGATGCCATTACTACTGGAAAAATGCCATTACTATGTTAAAGACGCCATTACTACTGGAAAGATGCCATTTCTATGTTAAAGACGCCATCACTACTGGAAAGATGCCATTTCTATGTTAAAGACGCCATCACTACTAGAAATCTGGTGAAACTGGAGTCTCACCAGAGTTGCCATATGACTGAGAAATCAGGGTTCCCTCTTGGGTTTCTCAGTCCTATTAGTAGAAGAATCATTTAAGAACAGACTCAGACAAAAGCTTGAGGACTGTTTTCCAGAGTTGAAGAGAAAACCCAGGGCAGCCAAGGCATACATCTTAGCAGCTGCCTGGCGGAGGAAGATGGACACAGGAAAGAGAAAGGACTGTGTGAGTTAACCGGGTACAGAAGTTAACTGTACCATGGGCCGGTGAGCAGGGAGCTGTAGAGAAAGGACTGTGTGAGTTAACCGGGTACAGAGGTTAGCTGTACCATGGGCCGGTGAGCAGGGAGCTGTAGAGAAAGGGTAAGGCAACCCACAGTACAGAAGAAACAAAACCCATACTTAGGTGCTGGCCAGCCTCTGGGGAAACAAAAGAGAAGAGGAAAGGGGAGGGGAGAGAGGGAGGGAGGGAGGGGAAGGGAAGGAAAGGGAGGGAGAAGTTATTCCCTCCTGAGTTCTGACTACCCCAGTCAGACTTACCAGATCTTCATGGTGGCTTGTAGAGACTGCTCTAAGGGCTGGGCATTGTGGGAAGGAAAACTCCATTATCTCACTAAAGGGCTAATTATTCCTTCTATCTCTTTAATAGGACTTTAGGTGGACACACACACACACACACACACACACACACACACACACATACACCCTCACACACACACTTCCTAGGGATGGACCCTTAGCCATCTCATTGACTTGCCCAACCAGAATGTTACATCTCTACCCAGGCCAGAGACTCTATTCTCTGGACCAGAGGAAATAGTTTTCCCCTCCTGGGCCATAACTGCTATTGTGACGCTATGAGGCTATTGGACCCATTAGAACTTCTTAATTGTAGAGAGTTGGCATGTTGCAGATTCAGAGCCGCATTATCTTGAGCTGTTTACAGTCCCCTTCATAGCCATTTACTGACTACCTCTTTGTCTGACCAATATCCTTGTGATTATCATATGAAGCATTTGGGGCATGTATTAGCAGACAATAGCTTCCAAAACCAAAAAGCTAAAATTGTCATTGAATTGTGTCTGAAGCCTAGAGCTACAGTGTGCGGTAACCCTCTACCTGGTATTTCCACCAATGAGTTTAAAAGGTGCCTTGATTCACTGGCTGACTTTTTCTGGGCAACTATAACAACTTTGTGAACTCACTACCACATTAGTAAATGGTATGGGAGCAACCCAAATCCATTTTCCCAGCCACGGTCACTCACTCATACATGGCTCCAGAGTAAGTTACCTCTTATTCCCTTTGAGGTGAGAGCTGTGCTTTGCATCAATAAGATATAGCTACATGGGTCTGGGGAAATGGTTCATACAGTAAAGGTGCTTGTCGCCAAGCCTTATGACTTAAAGTTCATCCCAGGGTCCCACATGGTAGAAGGAGGGAACCAATTGCCATAATTGTGCTGTTCTTTAATTTCCACATGCATGCTTCAGCATGCATTTGTGTGTGTGTGTGTGTGTGTGTTTGTGTGCCCGCGCACGCACGTACGTATGTCAGTGTCCACCAAATAAATAAATGCAATTAAAATATTTTAAAGATTTATGGGGAAGACTGTGGCAATGGCCTGCAGAGCTTAGAATTCCAAACATTCTAGTAAATTCCATCTCTCAGATTACTGCCGTGACTACTCACCAGGGAACTGGAGATGAACGTGAGAGTAAGTCCATGCAAAATAGTGGATTTAGGGTAATCTGATGGCATGGGCGTGTCCAAGCCGTGACAATCACGTCATGTCAAAAGGCTTTTCACCATGTGGCCTTCTCCTTTCGTCTGGTGGCACAGTCTCATGAGGTGGTCCTCCTAGTCAGCCACCTTGTCCTTGAGCCGAAAGCCAAGCATGCTTCTCACTCTACCATGGCCTCTGAATCCACACTGTGAAAGCAAACTATCTAGGGATAATTTTTCTAAAAAAAATAAGGAAGAGGGCCTGGAGAGATGGCCCAGTGACTGAGGTCACTGGCTCTTCAGAGGACCCGTGTGGCACTCCAGTTGCAGGATATCTGGTGTCCTCTTCCGGACTCCCTGAGCATCAGGCACACACATGCTGCTCAGATATACAAACAAGCAAAACACTCGTTCACATGAAATAGAATAATGCATTTTTAAATTAAAAAATAGAAGAAAGAAATCAAGCTTTACTGATACTATAGCCCATCAGTTGTATGTCAGACAGCCTCGTGTTGCATGTGTCCATGAGAGGTTACTTTTCAAATGAGAGACTTGGCACATATCAGAGGGTCAGACTAATGCCTGACCTGTTTGACATTGAGCGTGATATCTGATGCTACCCCAGTTTATTTAGCTGCAGTGGAATCAATTTGTAGATTTCATCAATTTATATCTTCTTTACTCTGGTAGAGGAGATAAGCAAATTGAAATGATTCTTGCAAGAGAGAGAGAAAGAGACAGAGAGAGAGAGAGAGAGAGGAGGAGGAGGAGGAGGAGGAGGAGGAGGAGGAGGAGGAGAAGGAAGAAGAAAGAAGAAAGAAGAAGGAAGAAGAAGGAAGAAGAAGGAAGAAGAAGGAAGAAGAAGGAAGAAGAAGGAAGAAGAAGGAAGAAGAAGGAAGAAG
>CABHPQ010000256.1:23586-34232 GCA_902168405.1 Peromyscus aztecus
AAGAAGAAGAAGAAGAAGAAGAAGAAGAAGAAGAAGAAGAAGAAGAAGAAGAAGAAGAAGAAGAAGAAGAAGAAGAAGAAGAGAAAGGACTGAGGCTTTTGTGAGGCACCAAGCCCAGGAGTCAGGAGGGCCAAGGCTCCCCATGATAGATAGGACACTGAAGACAGTGGAAATGGCTCCGAGCTAAGGAAACAATTTCCAGAAGAGGATTTGAAATGTGACTTGTTTTCACTGTCCTTGATGCTGCGTGTCACCCAATATCCCTCGTGCCTTATAATAAAAGTGCAAGGACCCTGGGAAGCCATGGCGATTAGCGAATGATTTAGCTACTGAGCACAGACTACAGAGACAAACCCTGCAGTTCCCTGAACGCCTCCTGTAGACTCGAGACGAGCAGCAGTGCTTGCAACCTCACCAAACTTGTTACTAAATATTGAAAAGCTTCCTGGGAGAGTTACTGTTTCTATGCAAAAGGAGTGGGGTGGGGGCAGCTCCCTGTAACTCGGTAGACACTTGTCCTTCGGGATGGTGTTAAAAAATGGTCACAGGGCTAGGGAGGTGGCTTGGCAGGTAGAGCCCTTACCATGCTGGCATGTTCAGACCCTGGGGTTCAGATCCCCAGGACCCATGCAAATGCCAGGTGGGCATAGCAGCCCACCTGTGGTTCTTTGAAGGATGGAAACAGGAGATCCCAGGCAAGCTGGCTGGCTAGACTAGCTACGTTAGTGAGCTCTGGATTTGATTGAGATGCCCTGCCTCAATTAATAAGATGGAGAACTGGGAAAGAAAACTCCTGACATCAGCTTTGGACCTCCACACACTCACACTGGACATGTGTGTGCCCACACTGCACGTGTGTGTGCCCACAAACATGCAAACACCAGTGCACACACAGGGGCATATACAAAAAGAAGAGGAAAACTGTTTTTTCTTTAAAAAGGTCACATACATATGATATATATATTATTTATATCATATATATATCATAACAAATGCTTGTCTTGTCAGCTAATGCTGTCAGCATGGGAACAGAAACTATTACTAACTGTGAAGAAACAAGGATGAAGACAGATGACGCAGTGTGGGATGTTTGCCATTTAGTTGTTTGAAAGCATGTATGTTGTCAATCTGTCTCAGAGCAGGGTGTTTGCTGGCGTCTATTTCAGTAACTCATAGCCTAGAGGTGCCTCGGCTTGCGCTCTCTCTCTCTCTCTCTCTCTCTCTCTCTCTCTCTCTCTCTCTCTCCCCTCTCTCTCCCTCTCCCTCTCTCTCTCTCTCTCTCTCTCCCCTCTCTCTCCCTCTCCCTCTCCCTCTCTCCCCCTCTCTCTCTTCCACGTGTGCATATGTGTGTGTGTACATACATGTGCATTCCTGGTGCATGTGGGGAAGCTACACTCAAGAAGATAGCTTCTCCACAACTAGATTCCTTCTCTATTGACGGAAAACTTTGGGGTGTGCACCCACTGAGACCAGATGTGAGTTACTGCC
The DNA here is from genome assembly GCA_902168405.1 of Peromyscus aztecus. Taxonomy (NCBI): domain Eukaryota; kingdom Metazoa; phylum Chordata; class Mammalia; order Rodentia; family Cricetidae; genus Peromyscus; species Peromyscus aztecus. The sequence continues at coordinate 25,075 of CABHPQ010000256.1, forward strand.
TGAGCCACTCCCGGGAAAGCTTTTGAACCAGTAACTAATCCTAGGTGTGCACGCACTGATCAGGACGTGATCCGAATGGGTTCAGTCTCTCGAGTAAGAGTGTCTAGCCCTGTGTGATGAATCAGGTTGTACCCACAAACATCTTCCGTTACATACAGACTGGGTTCCCAGTCATTCCCTGTCAGAATGTTAAGAGATTATTAAACTTAGCATGAATTATGCATTTTTTTCTGTTAGGAAATGAGACTCAAATATGTTGACCTTTTCTGGGATAAAAATTATTCTAGCCACCTAGTAAATGGTTTTAAAAATAATCTCTGTGGAATTTTCATGAAGAATGTTTGTCTCGAGAAAGTGTGACTGAAGTACCTGAATGTTTGTCCTTCCCAATTCATTGCCTAGGCTAGACTAAAAGCCTGCTTCCTCTGTGCATCCCTCAGAGACTCTGCACAAATACCTCCCTCTCCCTCTGTCCACTCAAGAAATGTGTGTTGATCATGTATTGGGTGTCAGTGTTCGTGATGGCAAGTGGGAGAAGCAGCCTTTAGAAAATGAGTAAGATATGAATATGATAGGTGTTGAAGGAAAATAAAAAAGCAAAAAGGGAACTAAGGAGTGCCCGGATACACTGTCATTTTAATTTCAGCAATCAGAGGAGATGTCATTGAGAAGATAATGCTGTGTGAAGATCCGAAGGATGTGAGTGCTGGCTGGGCAGATGCCTGGAGTGAGGTCTCCCAAGAGGGAAGCGCTCGACCTGGGGAGGGCTTTGCTTGGAGTTTTAGTGGGAACCAAAGGAGTAAGTGGGGAGGAAGCTGCCATCAGGAAAGAGGGAAGTCGGAAGGTGTCCCCAGACTTGGGAGAAGCCCAGATGGGCTTCAGAGACTTGGGTTTGTTCCAAGTAAAGCCGCTGCAGGGCTCTATGCTGAAGGAGTAGTTCACTCTGTCTCCTGTTTTTGCTGGAGTATTTGAACCATGTCACAGGGCCGGCAGAATGGAGACATTGTTGTGGAGAGTTGTGAGGAGCCATCAAGTCATCATAAGGAGAAATGGCTCCAAGTGACCTGGGTGGGGGTGGAGGTGATGGAGGGGTTTGGTGCTCAAGCCTCGTTCTGCATTGAATGAACTATAGTGTCCTCTGCCTGCACAGATGGCCTCAGTGCCTATCACAATGCCAAGTCCTTAAAAGTCACAAACTGCCTCCTTAAAGAACTATGCCCACTGTGGGGAGCGCGTTGAATGCGTTGTCTACGTTATAGGTGGGAAGCAGCCTGGACAGACACAGTAGTTTATCTAAGGATTAAAAAGGGAATGGTTGTGTTGTGGTTTGGGGTTAGGCACTTGGTTCCCAGCTAATGGTGCTGTTTGGGAGCTGGTGGTACCTCTAGGACACAGGGCCCTTAGCTGTGGAGCTGCCCCAGTGACGCAGAAGCCCACATCCCAGAGAGTGACTTATTTAACCCTTATGCGCATTCTAAAGTGGCCCCTCTCTAAGGAGACCATTCCATGACCCTTGTGAGATGAGGATTACTCAACTCATAGTGTTCCTGTTATGTACAAGTCAAAGTTAATAGACAAAAACTTCCAGGCTGCTAGACTTTATCAATTATTTGCCCTTTCCAGCGTGCGCGTCTCACGGTTGAAGTAAATGAGAGGAATAGTGAATTGATTGAGCTAGTTCTGAAGAAGTGATGGGGTTTACAAAAGAGATGATGATAGATTTGTCTGGCGTTATTAAAAGAAGGCTGGGCTGTGTGTGTTGGTACCCCACACTGGTGAGTTTATTTTTAATCCTGGAAGCTGTTGTCAGCTTGAGAGCAGCAATACAAATGTTTTGTGTATGGTACAGCTTTGGGCCCCATCAGGACTACGGGACAAAAAGCCAGCAGCAACCAGGAGGGCTCAGTAGAAGGACAGCTGGCTCGGATGCTGCCAATGGCATCACAAAGGCCAGCTTCTATATAAAGGTTGGAAACAGGCCGAGCTGGCAGTTAGACGGAGCACAGCTTCAGTTCTCTGCGCACAGGAGGTAGTTTTTTCTTCCCTTATTATTTGAGCTGAGAACAAAGAAACAATTGACTGACTATAGCAGTCTCATGACAAGTAAATGACACTTTGTTCGGGATAATTGTAGAGCTAACATTGTTTCTTTGTCAGTTGATCAAAAAGGAAATTAAAATCTGCTAGGCAAACTGCCCCCAGGAAGGTCAACAAATAAGCCCCTGAGTTCAATTTTCTTCTAGGGTTTTGGAAGGCGAACAGACAGGTATTTCCAGAATTTTCCCCTTGTTGAACTCAGTCGGTAGTCCCCTGTGTGATTGGTTCCCTGGCCTCCTCCTCTGTGAGGTTGGCATCTTCCAATCCACTTGGAGAACTCTGCGGCTCTTGATCCCAAGCTTCCCTAGAAGAACAACACATTCTGAGTATAATCTTGAATTTTCCACCATTTCAAGAACCCTTCTAACCTGTAAGTGTCCAATGGTTCTTTCTCTCCTTTTCTTTCCCTGTTGTCTAAGTTAAGGTTTTTATTGCTGTGAAGAGACACCATGACCACGGCCACTCTTATAAAGAAAACATTTAATAGGGGTGACTCACTTACAGTTCAGAGGTTCAGTCCACTATCATCATGATGGGGAGCATGGTGGCCTGCAGGCAGACGTGGTGCTGGAGTAGCTGAGAGTCCTACATCCTGTAGGCACCAGAAGTCGACTGGGTGGTATTCTGAATATAGGAATCCTCAAAGCCCACCCCCACAGTGACACACTTCCTCCAACAAGGCCATACCCACTCTAACAAAGCCACACTTTGAGCAAGCCATGGGGAGCAAGACAGAAAGCAGCACTCCAGTGTGGCCTCTGCATCAGCTCCTTCCTCCAGGTTCCTGCCTTGAGCTTCATTCATGATGAACTGTAAGCTAGAAGATGAACTTAACCCTTTCCTTCCCACATTGCTTTTGGTCAATTTTTTAATCACAGCAACAGGGAACAAACCAGAGCAGCAAGGGTTTTACCACCTGAACCGTCTGCCCAGCCCTCCCGCTTCTTTCTAGAAAATATCTTTTCATGCCATTGAGAAGCCTGGTAGGTTTTGCATTGTCTATTTCCTGGAGGTCTTGCCGAGATTGTCCAAAAATGCCATTCTGAACCTTCACCATAAAGAAGGCTTGGAAATGGAAGGCAGGTCAAGCTTGAAATGCTGGTCACCAGTGAGATAGTGAGCCACAGATTCAGAAACCTATACTTGACAAACTCAACACAGTCCTTCTTGTCATCCATGTGGAGGACTCTTCAAGCCGCAGCTTTGCAAGCTTGCTCCAGGAACAGGTCTCTCTTCCCTCTGCTGGCCTTGCTAACAGCTGAGTTGGGGGTGAGGGCTTAGTGCTGCACACAATCCACTGTATTTTAATTTCCTAAACTTCTAGCAACTTGCAACGTTATATTGGCATTCTGTGAGGAGACATCCTTTATCATCAGAAAACTTGTGAACTCTATGTAAATGCAGAATATCACGGGGAATGCGCACCCTGAAGAGGCTTGCAAAACAATCGACTGTATGTCATGGGCTTTGTTTGGGTTGACTATGATTCCAATCATAAGAAAGGGGTTTCTTGTTCAGTCAGGTTTTTGTTTTGTTTTGATTAATAATCGCCATAAAATTCTAACGAGGAAAACCGAAACCATATTGGTACGTCAAACAAAGGAAGTTTAGTTGGAACCTGCAAAATGGGAGATGGAACAGTGTGGAGTGTGATACCTCCAGCACCGCAAGGCCAGGAGAGCAGAGAAGGTGCCTCGGGATCCAGGTGGAGCTTGCTGAGCTGCCCGGACTCGGTTTCTTCATCTCCTAAGTGTCCTGCTGGAACCAGGACGGCTGTCACAGACGCCCCAAGTGCCAACCACCACTGGACATCAGGATCCAACTGCAAGTTGGCAGGATAATGGGGGATTCTGGGGAATGTAGTTTGCAGTATCTGGGGAATGTAGCTCGACAGAGTTGAGCACAAAGGGGAGGGGTCATTGGGAACAAGCAGACAGAAGAGCCCACCATGTCTTTCATATGAATGTGGGACGTTCTAGATGCACAGACCATGGACTGGGGCAGTTGGTGAGTTCCAGTCTCCCACCCAGCTCCATCAATGAGGAAATGTTCAGCATTTTTGTTTGTTTCCCAAAACATTATTTATTCACTTTTATTTATTATTATTATAATTTGTGTGTAGGGAAGTGTGTGGCACTTCCCTACGTGGCCAGACATGTAGAAGTTTTGGGAGCTGCTCTGCCCTTCCACTGTGTGGGTTCCGGGAATCAAATCCGGGTTGTCAGGCCTGGCCATAAGCACCTTTACTCACAAAGCCATCTCCCCAAGCTGGAACTGCCTGAAGCGTTTTTTAATGTGTGTGTGTGTGTGTGTGTGTGTGTGCACATGCGTGCATGGCTGTGAGCTCTCCTCTTACCTTGTCCGAGATGGGGTCTCTGTGTCTTTGGATCTTCCAGACTCACTCCCCTTGAGCTTAGGCATTCCCCTGACCGTCTTCCTATCTCACAGGAGGAACGCCGGGATTATAGATGTGAGTTACCACATTCAGCTTTTACACGGCTTTGGGGATCCAAGTTCAGATCTTTTTTACCCCCACTTTTACCCCCAAGCCATCTCTCCAGCCCACATTTTAAATTTTCAGTAGTTTCCATTTGTTTCATATTTAAGAATAGATTCTAACATAGTCCATCTGAATATTCTCTGGAATATTATCTTTTATAATTCATTTTGTTTTTGCAAGTTTTGGAGCAGGGGCAACTAATATGGACAAAAACCTTCGTAGAGGAACGAGCTGTCTCACAATACTTTCCACCAGATGCTGATAGCAGCTGGATGAGGGAACAGCTACCTTTATCTTCCTAAGAGGTCTGTCTCAGAGAAGACACCACCACTCTGATTCTCAGAGCTGGGATGAAAACTCTCTGCCTCACTTCCCAGCCAACACAGTAGTCTCGTATTCCGGTGAAATTATTTTGACTTATAATTTTAGGGTTTCCCGGCTCTGTGCAGAATGGCTTTCTGAGTAGCTTGCCAATGCACTCCCTCTCTACTTGGTAATAACAGTGCTGTGGTCTCAAAGACACAAACTACAGTCCAGCAGACAGGGGAAAGGCTCCTAAACTTGTGTTGCCTGAATCTCCCCCATGACACAGGGTCCTGCCTCTTTCTAATGCCCATTGGTCCATCTATCATTCTTGCCAACGGCCCCCACACAGGGCCTGGTGGCAGGCTGGCACCTCAAGAGACTCAACAAACAGTTGACTATTCAGCTGTGGGTATTGGAAAGCTCTGCCTATTTGTGGGTCACTTGGGATCAATCACATGATCCACAATCTCAAAACAACTTGATTCAGATCCAGTTGCTATCATTTATTAACTGTATAAGCTCAGGAAGGTTATTAACATTTGCATAAAATCAAGTGGAGATGGAGTCCTGCCTTTGTATCAGTCTATAATGTTCTCGAGCTGTAGCTAGAACATACTGAACACTTAATAAATACCAGCTTACTGACATACCGTTTCTTATTGACAATAACATGTAAAACTCCATCTGGTCAAGACTCAATAAGTAATACAGTAAATGAAATTTAAGGATTTATGAATAAGAAGCCATCTGTATATGAGCAGGATTTGTTTTCACCGTGAATCATCTGGAAGCCTTGTGAGGGAGAAAACAACTGAATGAATTGGAAATGATCTGCGTTTTCACATACAAGTATGGGTAAATCCAGTCATGAGTGTAAGCATGTGTGTGCTTACCTGTGCATGGGGCAGATTACGGCATGGGTCGACTTTGGAATTTCATGTTCTGGTAAACAGTGAGAAATCGTTGCTAACGGCTGCTTGTGATATACTGTTGGCCATCGCTCCTTTGCTGCTGTTCCGGGCTGGTTGTTTGGCTGTTAGTGGGTCCTCTCCAGGTATGGGCAGTGGATTCTCCTGGTCCTTCATTCATGGCGTAGGTGCTGTGGGGTCCTTGCTCACCAGGCAGTTGCATGAAACAGTAGAACAGTGTATCTAAAGACGAGCTCCTTCCTTCTGATCCAAAATCTTTAAAGTGTGTCTAGCTGGATATGTATGCGTGATAGGGAGTGTCAACGGTGGCCAGACAATGTAACAGATTTTTCTGATGAGACCAGTGGCTGGGCAGGGGCTGCACCAGAGAATAACAAGGAGCTAATGCACCACAATAATGACAATAAGGATGACCTCACCATGACAAATTAGGAATTGGGGGGTGGGGGAATGAGACCAGTTTTGGAATTGTGTAAAGCTGTTTATGAAGGATCAAATTCTGGGTCACAATAGGAGCAGTTATCAGGTAGAATTTATAGACGAGAAAATATGAGTGTATATACACACACACACACTATGCTTAGTGCCAAGAAACCTGCAGAGAAATAGTGTGTTTAGTTCTTGTTACTGACAATGATATAATTACAGCTCATTTGAACATCTGAAGAGAAAGTCTATGGACAAGCTTAATAATCTTCATAGCCACAAGTCCTGAGGATTATTCCCATAAGGAAGAAAACGCAGTGACCAGAGATGTTTACATGTTGCTGTTTATGACAGAGAAACTCAGAAGCAAAGGCTGCAGTCAGAAAATGGTTGACTATCAACGCAGAAAAATTATTGGAATTTAGGATGCAATTGAAAGAGACCGAAGAAGCTGGTTAGAGGTATCATTCGTCTACAGTGAACAGAAAGAAAATGAGCCATGTCTGGTTTCTCAAAGTTCTGGATTTGAGTGACAACCCTTGCCAGAGCTTGCTGGCACCAGGCACTTCATGCAGCATAGATGCCCCACCAAGACTCACCTTTGTCCAGTCTGGAGTTGTGGTTCATACCACATGTGCTGCTGTGAAAACTGAATGATAGAATCCTAGTGAAGTCCTTGTACAGCAAAACAGGCCATGGGAATTCTGCCTAGTAACAGTACTGTAACTGTTATTTGTTATTGCACTCTATCAAATTGAAGGTTAAAAGAAAACATGTTTGTGGTAATAGAGTGGGTGAAATGTTTGCTTAGGGTTTTGTTTTATAATATTTTATAATTTTTAAATGTTAGCATTTTCAAGGATGTATCACTCAGCTTAAACATTTCCCAGAGTGAAATCCTCCCAGAGCTTCCTTTAGGGCGGCTGAGATGATTTCACAACCCCACCACACTGGTTCAGAATGCCCACCCTGAACCAGAGAGCCCCCAGGCCAGGCAGAATGGTCCCTTGTATCCCTATCATCCGTGCATCTGGCTTAGAGAATATGCCTTTTTAGATGTCTGATTATTCCACACCTGTGAGGATACAGTGTTGCTCCTTGAGAGCCAAATCTTTTTTGAAATTTCTGATGTCAGAGGGCCCTTTAAAACATGGACAGCCTAACACTGCTTCAGAAGGCTGCATTCACAGGAGGCCGCTTCCACCTGACCCGTCCAGAATAATGCGTCTTTCAGGCCCTGGGGCTGTGAATGAGATGCTCTCAGTTCTCCTCTGTAGGGTGATTATTCTGAAAATCTGCACTGTCCACAAGGCCTTCTTGGAAGCTGGACCATAAAACGAATCTTTCTGTCAACTCGATCTCCTCTCTCTATTTTATATTTCATTTTGTTTTGGGGGCTGCTTGGCCGAAGAAGCAGAAACCTACATGGACCCTGCATTCTGCGCACTTGCATCCAAACTCTCAGCGACTCACGAGGCAGGAGGCTGAGAAAGGTTCCTGGTGGGCCTGGGAGCTGTGAGAACAGCAAAGAGAGGCATCGTCTTAATGGGGGCGGCAAGGAAATAAAACGATGGCCCGGAAGGAACAAACCCCAGGGCGTGAGCTCTTAAAACGGTCTGCAGATTAGCTGTGCAGAGGACGCCATTAATCAAGTCTCCCGAGGCTGCCCTGCTGCGCCGCCACTGGGGAGCTGGGGAGCAGGGGGCCTGACTCTGCCAGGCCTACGAGCACCTTCCCGGGAAGAACAAGCGGCTTCTATTCCAGGCACATGGATCCTATGACAAGGACTCAGTTTGGGTTTGAACAAGGAAAAGGGAAACATGTTAAATAGCTTGAATGGTACAGACATCATTTTCCAGTTTTTAAACAGACCAAACTTTCTGAAGAGCAAGCTGTGAATAGACGGGGAGGGGGGGGAGTGATCTTTTCTAACAATTTTAAAAATGTAAAGACAGGATTTCATGTATATCAGACTAGCCTCAAAATTCTGATCCTCCTGTCTCTACCTCCTGAGTGTTGAGATTACAGGCCTGTGCCACCATGCCTGGTTTACGAATTTAGGGGTTGAACCCAAGGCTTTGTGCATGCTGAGTAAGCACTCTGCCAATGAAACAGCATCCCCAGCTCTTAAAGACCAGTTTTTTAAATTTCTTCTTCATTTTCTCCTTTCCTGTGTGTTCGGAGGGTCACATGTGTGCACCTGCCTGTGGAGGCCTGAAGTTAATTAGAAGTCTTAATTAAGAGTCTTCCTCCATCACTCCTGAACCTACGCTTTGAGGCAGAGTCCCCCAGACAAACCCAAAATGCCCAGTCTTGCTAACCAACTTGCTCTGGGGATCCCTCGTCCCCTCCTTCTGAGGCAGAAATTACAAGCAGACTGCCACAACCACCCGGCATTTACATGCATGCTGGGGATCTGAACCCTGATCCTTTGGCTCATGTGGAAAGGACTTTAACCACTCAGCCATTTCCCCAGTCTAGATTTAATTCTGTAAGAGCAGTTTTGGAGTCACAGAAAAATTAAGAAGACAGACGTCTCCCATGTACCCGTCCTTTGTACCCTCTGCCATTATCGGTTTTCACATGGTGACATTTGTTACGTTGGCTCTACATAGACTCCTAATTCCCCAAGTCGACTGTGTTTATAAGGCTCACTCTGGGAGTTGTGCATAGTAGGACTAGGGTTCACTCTGGGTGCTGCACATAGTAAGACTAGGGTTCACTCTGTGGGTTGTATGCAACAGGATCAGGTGCACTCTGGGTGTTGTATGCAGCAGGATCAGGTGCACTCTGGGTGTTGTGTGCAGCAGGATCAGGTGCACTCTGGGTGTTGTGTGCAGCAGGATCAGGTGCACTCTGGGTGTTGTGTGCAGCAGGATCAGGTGCACTCTGGGTGTTGT
>CABHPQ010000256.1:34242-46739 GCA_902168405.1 Peromyscus aztecus
ACTCTGGGTGTTGTGTGCAGCAGGATCAGGTGCACTCTGGGTGTTGTATGCAGCAGGATCAGGTGCACTCTGGGTGTTGTATGCAGCAGGATCAGGTGCACTCTGGGTGTTGTATGCAGCAGGATCAGATGCACTCTGGGGTTGCACATTCTTTGGCTTAAGTTCCTTGGGCCAGTTCCTAAGAAGGTTTCTTTCTTTGCTGAGTTTTGAAAGGTCTTAGAGTATTTTGGATAACAGTGCTCTTCCAGATGTGTCTTTGGCAAATATTTTCTCAGAAACAAGTTTGTAACTTTCTTCTCATTCTGCTGAACTGACTTCCACAGCACAGTGTATGTGTGTGTGTGTGTGTGTGTGTGTGTGTGTGTGTGTGTGTGTGTGCTCACTCAGCAGCCAGAGATTGGTATTAGGTGTCCTTCTCAGTCATTTTTCATCCTAATTTTTGAGACAGCATCTCTCTTTGAACCTGGAGTTCACTGATTTTTCAAAACTGGCTGGCCAGAGGGACCCCGGAGCTGCCTGCCTCTGCTTCCCTAGCACTGGGGGTTCAGGCAGGCTGCCATCTGGGGAGTTTTCACCTGGTGGCTGGGATCAAACTCAGGGCTCACACTTGCATGCAAGCGCCTCACCTGCTGAGCCATCTCTCCAGTCCCATAAGAAGTTTTCTTTTTAATTTTAATTTAGTTTTTGTTTGTGCATATGTATGTGTGACTGTGTGCATGTGTGTGCGCACAGACATGAACCCACAGAAGACAAAAGAAGGCATCAGATATCCTGGAGCAGGAGCTTCCGGAGGTTGTGAGCCATCCTATGTAGGTGACTTGGGTCCTCTGGAAGAGCAACAAGTGCTCTTAACTGCTGAAACATCTCTCTAACTCTAGGAGGATTTTTTTTAAATAATAAAAATGATTTTAATGGTTTTATCAAGTACCTCTCTCATGAGTCATGCTTCTGGATTTGGACCTAAAAGCCCAGCATGGCAGCAATCACCTAGATTCTCCTCCATTATCTTCTAGGGCATTTAGAGTTTCCATTTTACTTCAGGCTGGTGAGCCTTCTTTGTAGGAATAGTTCTTGTTTGTTCTTTAACAATTCCACGCGTACATACAACGTGTCGTGATCATTTCCACTCCCAGCTCCTTCCTTCTATCCCTCCCCGGAATGTCCTCCTGACAAGACGATCAGCTTCAAGCTAGTTTTTTGTGACAGTTATGATATAGTTTGTGCTGGATTCTCTCTCTTTTACATCTGGACGCTCAGCTGTTCCAGAACCAGAGCCCCATTCATGTCGGGCAGGTCCTGTCACCTGACCTGCACCCCCAGCGCCCAGCAGGTTTATTTTGGAAAGACTATCAGTGCTCCATTTCATTGCTATTTGATCAGCTGACTGTATGTGAGTCTATGTGTGAGGCTTGTACTCTTCCCTCCATCGCCTTGTTCCTGGACCAGAGCACATTTGGTGTGGCTTCATTTTGTCTTGACCTCACTCACGGCAGGCCTAACCTTTGTTCATTCCCTTCAGAATCATGCTGGCTACTCTAGGCCCGTGGCCTCTTTAGACGAATCTCCTGGCCTCTTTGAGGGCATCCAGTGACCAAGTCCTAAATCTCCGGGATTTCGAGTGGAGTCTATTGCATCTATAGGTCAGAGTTTCTTAAACTTTTCCTACTTGCAACTCCTTTCACCACGGGAATCTAACGTGATGCAGGTCTATAGGTCTATAAAATAGGTGTGCAAACCGAGCATTTCAAGATTTAAAATTCATAAAGAAGTTCATTGTAAAAAACAATTCCTTGGTACACAGATAATTATACCACTTATGAAAGATGAAAGCAAATTTATTACTAGTGAGATTGATGTCCTTGTTTGTTAATACATAAAATTAAGTCTTGGTTGAGTATTTGACACTGCTGTGGGTCGAGTATCTATCTTCAATATTTTTCAGTTAATTGATGTTTTGATTTTAGAGCCATCAATGCTGAGAACATGACTTTGAATAAACATGTAGTACAAAATGGCAGATGTTTAAGGCCATTTCAAAAATTGTTGGGAATTCTGTCTTTCATCCTAAGCCAACATTCACTTAATGATTTTAATGAAACTCTTCAAGTCAACAATTCAAACAGCAATTTTTCGAATTGGACATTGTAACAAAATTCAATCTGAAGATACACTGATTTCATACATGCTGAGGAATGAAGGCAAGAAAATATCCAGTCTCTGTTTTCTGGAATTAAATCATTGTTTTCTATAAGGACAAAATCTTTGCTTGTACAGTAAGACCACCACAGTTCATAACCTGCAACGGCCTTGAATCTGCAGGGAAGCGTCTCAGGCGGTGCTGGTGTTGTGTGGAGGAACAGCACGCACAATGTGTTCAGAGCCAGAGCTGCAGTGATGTCACGTGGTGCTGTAGATCAAGTGGTGGACAGTAGAGAGATGGACACTGTTACCTCTTGTCTCTGTACACGGAATGTCTCTTGATTCTTTCGTTCTTTGACTTCATTCACTAGAGTTTTACCGTCTTCCTCGTATTTAGTTGTACTGATACCTAAGTATTTCATTTGAGGAGGTGCTAATGTGAATGGTATTGTGCTGTTAATTTCAAATCTTGCTTGCTCACTGATGTCTAGAATGTAAGAAAGCAGTCTGTTTGTATGCTGACCTGTATCTCACTGCTTTACTGCAATCGTTATCAGTCCCAGGAAGAGCTTGCTGATTCTTGTCCCACAGGATCATGCTATCTGAAAACAGGGTTTTTCTTCTTCCTTTTAGTATCTCTTTTCTTTTCTACTGAATTAGCTCGTAGTCCCAGGAATGTTGGAGAGCGGTGTTGTGAGGAACCATCCCTGCCTTGTTGCTGGTCTTGGTGGGGAAGCTTTAGCATCGTGCCCTGAAGTGTGAGGCTGCTATGGGTTCTCTGAAGCTCTTCTTACTAAGTTAGGAAGGCCTCTTTTAGTCCTAATTTGCTGAAAGTTTTCCTCATGAACAGGTGTCAGATTTTGTCAATGCTGTTTTGAATCTTTTAATATGATGTTATGAAATCTCCATGGAACCCCTTCATGTGACTGACTCATACACTGATTTGAAAATCTTGAGCTACACCTGACATCTGAGTTGTTTTTCGGAGCAGATGATTCTCTTAAGCACTGCTAGGTGGATGTGTGAAGGTTTTGTTGAGGATTTTTGCAACTGTACTGATGTGAGATATTGTCCTGCTGTTTCCTTGTAAGGAAATTGGTGTTAGGGTAACTTCGACCTTACGGAGTGGGTTGGCAAGGAGTTCTTCAGCTCCTATCCTCTAAGACAGTACAGATAATCAGAATACTGTCTCCCTTGTCTGGTGTGGTTCTTTCCATTTGGGGTGATTATTAATTATTGATTTTTTTATAAATATGAGCTATTTAGGTTATATATCCTGATAGCATTTTCAGAGATAGTTTCTGAGCATAAATACCTTCAATCTTCAACTCATGTAGTAAGAATTGGGCAAGTAGCCAACATTTTGGTTGGGCAGGAGGTCCTTAGTGTACAGACTTTCACTATAATCCTACATTTTCTTTTTTCATTTGTCTTTTTTTGTTTGGTTGGTTGGTTGGGTTTTTGTTTGTTTGTTTTCGAGACAGAGTTTCTCTGTGTAGCTTTGGAGCCTGTCCTGGAACTTGCTCTGTGGACCAGGCTGTCCTCTAACTCACAGAGTCCTCCTGCCTCTGCCTCCAGAGTGCTGTGATCAAAGGCATGCACCACCACCGCCCAGAAATCCTACATTTTCTATGGTATGCTAGAGCACCTTAATGCTAGAAGGCATTTTTAAAATATCTAGTTCCTAGAATTGATCCAATGACATACAAGTCTTCCATGTGTTACGCAGACTGCGCAACCTGAGGGGCATTTCCAAGGTGCTTTTTCTGCTAGTATTTAATGCCCCTTGCTCTATAGTTAGCATGTGTTAAACTTTAGAAATAAGTAAAGAATTCTTAGAAAGCCTTATTATAAAATCTTCTAATTGGCCTTGTTGTCAGACAACCTAAGTTCCCAGCTTCCACCCACTACCGACCACAAGTTAAACAGGAGCTCAGTGATCCCCTTGTCACCCTGGCTTACAAAATGTTTCATAAAGGCAGGTCTGTGATCCCAGCTACTTCTGAGACTGGGGCAAGAAGATCACAAGTTCAGTGGTAGCCTGAGCAATTCGGTAGGACCCTGTCTCAAAATAAATGGGTGGGATGGGGAATGTAGCTCAGTGGTAGAACACTTACCTAGCATGTGCAAGAGCATAAATTCAATCCCCACCACTACAAAAGTGATAAATAAATAAACAGAAAAATAACAGCAACAAACCTAAAACGTCCCACAAAGGCCCTGGTTTATCAGCTCATCATCCTATGCTGTCTTTCTGTTCCGTTAACCTGCCCAGCTGTATCTCACATCCATGGTTTGATACACACTGTTTCTATGCTGAGAACCAGCTCATTTTCTGTGTCCTCAGGGGGACCTTCAGTGAAACCCCAGACTGACTTAGATCATCACACACTAGCTCTGGGTGTTACCTCTCTGTAAAGATACCAATTAGCAAATGTTGATGGTTTTTCCAGTAACTACAAAGCTCCACGTGGTCAAGGTCTACATCTTCTTTGTTTAACATCATGCCCTTCAGCTTTTCAGGGTGCCCTACACGCAGAAAGCACTGGTTTAAATGTTTTAAATGAATATATCAACGGAGCTGGTGATGTCCAAGGTCTGTTTCCACTTTTGAGGAGTCTGTGGTGCTAATTGTGTAAAGCACAAACACACACTGATTTTATTAGTGCGCCTTTGCTTTTGAGTAAGTAATGTCTGCTTAAACCAGCTTAGGCAAAAAGGGAAGTTACTGGCACAGAGCTGAGATTCTGAGAACCTGAAGGGGGATTGCAGGGCCTGGGGAGGACTAGGAGTTCAGAGATGGTATCTGGGAACATGCGGGGCCAAGACTCTAACTCCAAGCCCCTTGGATCTTATAGGAGGTTCTGCTGTTCCCCATTCCCAAGTGGATAGCATTGACAGGTCAGAAGCCTTCTCTTCAGGGCCAGCAAGATGGCTCCATGAGGGCAAATCTGCCCCACAAACCTAATAACCGCATTTCAATCCCTGGAATCCATATACAAAGCTGGATGTGATGGTATACATCTGTAATCCCAGGGCTCCTGGGGTGAGAAGGGAGGTGGAGACAGGAGAATGGCTAAGAAGTTCAAGAGCCAGCTAGCCAGGAGTACAGCCTGGCCGAAACAACAAGACCTTGACTCGACAAGGTGGGAGGAGAGAATCCACTCCGAAAAATTGTCCTGTCACCTCCACACACACTCCAGAACTCATACACCCCCTACCACACATGCACACAGCACTAATACTACTACTAATATGTACAAATAATTACGTTTCAAATACAAATTCTTCCATCCGTCTAGACTTTAAACTTCCCTTTGTTTGGTGAAGGAGCCTTCTAACTGCCTCTCCACTCCCATTATTTCCATCTTCAAGTAGAATTTTATAAGAAATTTCTTTTTAAAAACAGCTTAGAGAAGCCGGGCATGATGGCGCACACCTTTTCCCCAGTGCTCAGGAGGCAGAGGCAAGTGGATCTCTAAGTTCAAGGCCAGCCTGGTCTACCCAGCTAGTTCCAGGATGCCCAGGGCTATGCAGAGAAATGCTTTCCCCAAAAAACAAAACAACAACAAACAAACAAAACTGCTTAGGGAAAAGGCCTGTGCTGAGCCTTGTTGCTCTGGAGAGTTTCTTCAAGTCCCCCGTCTCTGCCACACACGGATACAGCGACTCTGGGCTCTTCTTGTCGGTGAAATTACTGATAATCACAGCAGGGCTAAGAAAATAGGGATGACTTTATGTTACCAGAAGCTTGGTAATGAACATCTCCCTTTCGTGAAGGAAATCAGGACTGCAAAAGCTTCAGAAAAGAGCTTGATACAGAAGATTTTGGAGGTGATCGGGAATGGGGGAATGAAGTGATCCCCAGTCTTCCCAGTGACATCTGAATAACACTCTGCCTCTTCAGAGAGACTTAAATCTTAAATCTTAGTTGTTTGGTTGGTGATTTTTATGTGTTAAAAACCACACACACACACACACACACACAGAGAAACTGACATGGCCTCCGGGCAGGTTCGACAAGAGAATTCCTTGAGACAGCTTGGATATTTACCATCCCATCCTTTCTAGGGACAAACCTTGTCCTGCAGAGCTCCTCAGACCTTGTGTCGAGATGATAGGAACACAGTCTTGAGCCTGGAGAGATGGCTCAGCAGTTAAGAGCACTGGCTGCTCTTCCAGAGGACCTGGGTTTGATTCCCAGCACCCATATGGCAGCTCACAACTGTCTGTAATTCCAGTTCCAGAGGAACCGACGCCCTCTTCTGGCCTCTGCTGGCAGCAGACACACACATGATGCAAAGACATACGTGTAGAAACACACTTGCCCATATAAAATATGAATAAATAAATCTTCAAACAGCATTAAATGAGACCAAAAAAAGAAAAAGGAAAAAGAAAAAAGAAAAGAAAGAAAAGGAAAGGCAAAACAAAACAAACAAGCAAAAACACAGCTTACAGACCTTGGTTTTGTTTCTTTCTGTTAACGTAACCTTTGACCTGGGAGCAGCCCTTTGCTTCCGGGAAGACACAGCAGCGCTCCCGGAATGGCTTTGCTCCCGGTGGAAGGGCCATCTCCCGCCTGAGCCCTGCTGCGCTTCATCAGACTTCCCTGGAGGCGTTTACTCTCTCCCTTTCCCCTTGCTCGCTCCTCCCTCGAGGCCGGGCTCATCTTCAGACTGAAGCATCTTGCCCTGGGTTCACTTCCTGCTGTAACAAACCACTGGAAACCTCACGGCTCTTGCCGATTTTTACATTACATGTCCACAGACCAGAGGTCCGGAGACTGTAACAGGTGATCTATTTCCTGTCTCTGTTCAGACGCCCTCACTTCTCTTCCTGACCCCTTCATCCATCTTTAGAGCTGGGAACATTTGGCAAAACTAGGTAGTCCGAGAGACTCCTATTTCGAAGTAAGCTTGTTGATGACGTGAATTCCTCTTTCCAGGAAAAGTAACTTCTTCATGAATTCCAGGGATTAGGGTGGCAGCAGAGGAATACCCCTGTAGCACATTGCCCAAGTCAGTAGCCAAATGATCCAAAGAATATTGACGTCCATACTTTTTAGACAGATGACTCTCTGAGAAAATACAATAAAGCAGTTTTCTCTGAAATTAACTTTTTTTTTTTTTTTTTTTTTTTTGGTTTTTGGAGACATGATTTCTCTGTGTATGGAGCCTGTCCCGGAACTCACTCTGTAGACCAGGCTGGCCTCGAACTCACTGAGATCCGCCTGGCTCTGCCTCCCGAGTGCTGGGATTAAAGGCGTGCGCCACCACCGCCCGGACTGAAATTAACTTTTTATAGTCACCAGAAGACATAAACTTTGATTGTCCTGATTATTTTTGCTACATCAATTTTTTTATTTTTAAAATCATTATTATTTATGTGTGTGAGTGTTTTGCCTGCATGTATGTCTGTGTACCAAGTGAGCACTGTGCCCACAGAAACCAGAAGAGGGTGTCAGATCCCCTGTGCCTGGAGTTATATGTGGTCGTAAGCCATCATGTGGTTGCTGGGAATCGAACCCAGGTCCTCTAGAAGAGCAGCCAGTGCTCTTAATCACTGAGCCATCTCTCCTGCTGCTACACTGGGATTTCTAAAGACTGGATTTTATTGAAGTAAGACTCACACTTGTTGCAGTGTAAAAATACTTAATTTATATATGCCTATGTAAATGTCATTATAGAAACATCTTTGAATAGAATAATTAGGTGTCAGTAGTTCGTGTGTGTGTGTGTGTGTGGTTTTTTTTTTAATGTGTATGAACATTTTGTCTGCATGTATATCTGTGGGCCACATGTATGCTTGGTGCTTACAGAGGTCAGAAGAGGGTGTCAGATCTCCCAGAACAATTGTGAGCTGTCATGTGAGGGCTAGGAACTGAATCTGGGTCCTCTGCAAGAGCAGCCAGTGCTTTTAACCACTGAGCCATCTCTCCAGCCCCCTGTGGTTTGCTTTTTAATGGATGACTTCCTTAGAAGAGAAGCTAATATCAGCAAGCCAACACATTTCTGTCCTATTTTCTCTTTGGCAAAAAAAAAGGGGGGGGGAAGCAACCATCTACTAGCTAAGTATGGTGTTGAGCTGCAGTTTTAGCTGTCAACAAGTCCATGAAATGGAAATACAGGCTATGAAAATGTAAGAATGGAAACTAATAGTGCTCCCGTTATTGTGGCTTACTATAATTCACTGACTAAGGAATTTAATAAAAACAAAAAAAATCACATTTCCAAGTAAACAAATGTTAGAAAACATGGATTTTTGGGTAACCTGAACCTTAATCAGCAAATTTCTTAATTATCTGTCCTAATTCTAGAGATTAGCTTGGTCTTCCAAACCTTACTTGTTTCCCAACTAATGTCATGCTTTATAACCACATTCCACACGGTTGTTAGCATTTCTACTTTACATTTATTAAAATCAAGGCTTAGAGGGGTTACATACATTGCCCGAGGTTGCAGAGTTGGATGTCATGGGTCTGAATGTCCTCATTCCACAGTTCATGAGCTGCCCATCAGAACACAGAGCAGCACGGCGACACTGCACAGCAGTGTGGGGCTTTGGCCAGGGTTGGGTTTCACGTGGCTTCTCTGCTCTTCTTGGTTCCAGTTACCCTGTAAACAGGCATCCCAGTTCCTCAGTCTCCCCCAGCCTACTTCCTTACCTCTCAGGAAATGAGAGGAATGGAATTGTTTATGGTTGAAAAAGTCAGATTTGTAAATGTGCAGTAATATCATTCTGAGGGCAAAGAGAGTGAAATCCCTAGAATAATCTTTTTTTAAAGATCTGGGGTCTGGAATTGCTGGCTCGGTGGTTAAGAGTACTCACTGTTCTCCCAGAGGGTCTGAGCTTGGAATCCAATACATATATCAGGTGGCTCACAGCCACCCGGAAATCCAGCTCCAGGTGATCTGACCCCTATTCTGGCACCAGCACACACATGGTACACACACACACACACACACAGAGAGAGAGAGAGAGAGAGATCAATATCAGAGATTACATACTGGTTGTTGCTGGCAGAAAACTGATATTTTGTCTTTCCCTTTGTGTGGGAGATTAAATATAAAGAGGTGACTTGTGGACCACTTTCCTACTAAACAAATTCCTAGTTTTATGTAAAGAAGTTTCCCTTTTCCTCTCCTCCCCTCCTCTTCCCTCTCTGCTCTCCTCCCCTTCCACCTCTACTCACCCCCCTTTCCTGTTCATCAACCCATGTGATTGAAGTTTCCTAAAAGACTAAATGGTCATTGCATGAATATTACTACACATTAATTGAAGGTCACTCGCTTAATTATGTAGATAAATTAAGAAGTTTTCTCCTCACTATTTCTTCCATGATTCCTTTTGAATGCACTGTGCTGTCTTTTTTAAAGATTTCTGGGGAGTCTGGAAGATTCAGAACATGTAACATTCACCTGCAGAGTTCTCAATATTAACTTTAAGTCTGATGCGCCATAATTGTGACTTAAACAAAACAGAATTTTGTGTCTCTCCACTAAAAGTCCAAAGAGAAGCAGCATGGACCTGGGAACCCTTTTCTCCAGATCTCAGTGACCCAGGTTCTACCAGCTCACAACACTGTCTCTAGGGTGTTTGCCCACCCTTGTGGCCCATCACAGTGACATTTGCTTCTCTGCTTCTGCACAGTAGTGTGGCCAAGGTGACAGACGAGAAAGTGAAGGAAAGGCTTGGAAAGCTGTGCGCTTGTGTGTGTGGAAGACCAGCAAGCTACCTTAGCATGTCTGTCTAAACCTACGGCCTGCACTCAATTCCAATGACACAGGGTGGCAAGGGAAGTTGCCTTCATTGGAGATAGCTACAGATTCTATGAATAAGGACAACTGCTCCATACACTAGCTGCTCCTTAAGTCTCTGAAGGGTAGTCACGTGAACATGGGGATTCAGGTCACTCTTCACCAACCAGGCAGGAATCCAGCTGACATTAGAGCTTTATGGAGAGGACATTTGTCATAGACTATCCCTATGACTGGCTGGGTTGCCAGTTTTTGGAGGAGAACTCCCTGTTTCTGGAGGTCTTCGAGCAGCATGTGGTTACACCCTCTCAGAGACAGTGTGGAGAGAAGACAGGACAGAGCAGCCACTGAGGGGCATTCTGGACTAAGCCTGGGAACTCTGTTATTTCTTCACATCCTGCAATCCTGTACAATGTCCCCTTTTATTGCAAATATTAAGAATTTGAGCCATCTCTTTTTCTTGATTACTCTTGTGGGGACCTATTAGCTCCAATGGTGTCTTCAAAGAACCAACTTGGGATATTCTCATGTTCTGTGTTGTACGATGGTTTCTATTTCATTTCTTCTTTGATTTTTTTCATCCCTTTGACTTGATCGGGTTTTATTATACTCCTCGTCCGGGTACTAGAAGGAAATACCTAAATCATAGATTATCAACCTATGAGAAAGTAAATGCTTTTATTAGCTCCAAGTCAGTTGGGACAGAATGGTGAGGCCACAGCGCATGAGACTCTAAGAGGCGCTAGACTAGGTGACGGCGACCCTTGCTCCAGCCTCTTGCTCTGCCTCCCACTGCTTCCCGGCCGACGAGAGTCAGTTGCTCATCATGCTAAGGTTCCCTTGCATGTGATGAGCAAGTTCTCTTTTGCTTCTCTCATTCTTTCAGTATGTGTACTGTGCGATACACATACACGTGTAGATCCACGTTCTCATGTGCAATGTGTGTGGTGTGTATACATATGTGTATGTTCTCATATGTACATATGGGTTCACGTGTGTGTGCATGTGTGTGAAGGAGAGAGATTGGTGCTGGTGCCTTTTTCAAATACTCTCCACCTTATGTGTTGAAGCAGGGTCTCTCACTTGAACCCAGCGCTTACTGATTCTGCTGGTCTAGCTAGGCAGCTTGCCCTGGAGATCCTCTGTCTCTCCCTCCTACATGCTGGGATTATAGTGGTCTACACTGCCCGCCTCACTTTTCTGTGGGTTCCGAACTCCAGTCCTCAGAGTTCACAGTGAGTGGCTTACCTACTGAACCATGCCCGGCCCTCGCCCCCTGCTTTCAGTATTTCCTTTGACCTTTGTCTTTCAGCATTTCTCCTATAGTATGTGTGGGAAAGGACCTTTTGCTCCTGTCCCACTTGGATGACACTGAGTTTACTGATGTGTAGGGAGAGGTTTTCCTTTCATTTGGAGAAGCTTGTGTGTGAGTGTATGCTTGAGTCAATGGTGTCCCACGTTTCTCTGAGGGTCTCTATTTTCCTTCCATCTTTTTACTTTTCTTCTTTGTGTTGCATAATCTCTGCTAATCTGTCTCGACCTCACTGGTTTCTGTTTTTCTACTGCTGATTTCCTAGAGTGAAGTTTCACTCCAGAATTTCTGGAAACTCCCTGGAATTTCCATTTTGTCCTTTCACACAACTTCTGTCTCTTTTTGGTATTTTTTATTTGTCTTTTAGCATTTTTCCTATAATATGTGTGGAAGAGAACTGAAGACAGCATTCTTCATCTTATAAAGCATCATGGCTTCCTTTTTCTCTCTTAGCATCTTTATAATGGCTGCTGTACCATCTATAAATAAGACAGTGGATCCTCTCACAGGCAGGGTTTTTTTTGCCAATGTTTTAACTTATCTATCTATCTATCTATCTATCTATCTATCTATCTATCTATCTATCATCTATCATCTATCTGTCTATCATCTATCTCTCTATTATCTATCTGTCTAGCTATGTATTATCTATCAACTCTCTATCATCTATCTGTCTATCATCTATTCATCATCTATCTTCTATCTCTATCTATCATGTATAAACATGATCCTTTTTCATCGGTTTATGACTTTTTATTAAAAGCTATAGCTTTAAGGTGGTACAAATGTGGAGGTTTGGGACATCAGTCTACCTTTTGCCCTCTGTTGTCATTGCTTATTAATCTGTTCGGTGATTTGGTTAAACTATTTTCTTTGTCGATGCATGGTCTGACTATGCAGCATAGGGTGGTCACTAGGCAGCCCTGGCAGACCTCAAACCCATGATCTTCTTGCCTCAGCCTTTTAAGTCTTTGGATTATGGGTGATAAGCTGTTTTAATGAGGTCTGGTCTCCCGTAGTGTAAACTCTGTTTACAAAGAGCACAGCCAGTTTTGACAATCTGAATTCAGTTCCTGGAACCCTGGAACTCATGATGGGAGAGTACTGACTGCTGAAAGTTGAACATGTTGTGCAATGCACGTGTACACACACACACACACACACACACACACACACACACACACACACACACGGTGATGATGATAATGATAATAGATTTTAAAGGAATTCTTTTTTAAAAGAGAGAAGAAAGGAGGCCCCAGTCTCTCAGCTAGATGCATAAGGGA
>CABHPQ010000257.1:11825-21825 GCA_902168405.1 Peromyscus aztecus
AGGAGGAGGGAGGCAAAGGGGAAGGGAGAGAAGTATTGGGAGAGAGAAGTTTATCCATACATTAAAAAGCTGGGATACTACTTGGTGTACAGCCCTTGCTTAGCAAGGATGAGGCCCTGGGTTCGAAGGCTGGCACTTCAGAAAGAAGCTGGGAGAGTTAACTCTGGATTTACACTTTGTCTCTGCTGCTTCACTAGGGAACAGGGGAGCTGTACTCTCACTATTGGCTGGAGCTAAGTGCAAACTCTGCTTTCAGATGGGTCATGAACTACCCCACTTCACACACACTTCTATTTTTCAAACACACAGGCTGTGGTGGTTTGAATGAGAATGCCCCCTACAGGCTCCTATATTTGAATACTTGGTCCCCCATTGGTGGAACTGTTTGAGAAGGACTAGGAGGCGTGGCCTTGTTGGAGGAGGTGTGTCTCAGGGGAGGGCTTTGAAGTTTCAAAAGTCCACACCCTTCCCAGTTGGCTCTCTCTGCCTCCTACTTGCAGATAAGGGTGCAAGATCTCAGCTCCATGTATGCTGCCATGCTCTCTGCTATGATGGTCAGGGGTAACACTCTGAAATGGTTAAGTCTCATTAAACTCTTCCTTCTATAAGTTGCCATGATCATGGTTTCTGCACAGCAATGGAAAAGCAACTAACACATAGGTCTTATGCTTGTCTTCTGCAAGCTTGAACTTTTGTGCTGTGTCATCTTATATTCCATCAACGCCACAGAGTTGCTGTTTTTATTATCATTATGTAACTACTATTCATGTGTACTCAGAACCCACTGCATTTGCAACAAATATTTTTGGTTGCTAAACTCCTGAAAAAAGGTAACTGGAACTACATAGTAGTTAGTTCTACCATCTCCCTGACAGATATGCAACAGAAACAATTTAAAGGAGACTACTTTGGCTCATGGTCTGAGTCCATGTTCACCTGGCTCCTCTGCTTCTGGGCCTGTGGTAAGGCAAAGCATGGTGGGAAGGGAAGGGGGGAGTAGAACTGTTTACCTCATGGTGGCCAGGAAGTAGAGGCAGAATGGGGCCAAGAACAAGGTCCATTTTTCCAGGGCATGTCCCAGTGATCCATTTCTCCAACAAGCCTGACTTCTTGAGAGTGCCATCAGATTACAAATCTATCAAGGGATTAATCTGTTGAATACGTCAGCGATCTTAAGATGGCAACAAAGCCCCAAATTCAAATAGTGAGCTGGATAGGCTACCATAGTACAGCACATTCTAAAACATCCTGTAATTCAAAGATATTATTAGGGCTAGCAACCGATGGCCAGGGCCAAAGCAGGTCAAGAACTATGAACGGGTTAGATTTATGTTATAGGTGCTCACTGTAATCTGAATGTTTAAGAAATGAGCCTGAAAAATGTGAATACATTTACCTTTTAATATTTTCCATTTAAAGAAGTAAACAGAGCAATTCTGGAGCAGAACAAAAGTGACAGACAGTAATGGAGAAATGAGGACACAGTGGTGACTCCTCAAGGAAGTAACAATGAAAACATCTGACTTAATCTCAGCTACCCACCTACATTATCCTCGTCTATGAAGAGCAGCAGGAACAGCCCCAGCAAAATTAAGGACATCTACCTACTTGCCACATGTGACATGCAAATGCTCAGGAAACAAGTTATTGGACAGAAAAATTACTGCCCTGAAAAGGGAAAAATCACCCAGCTATTGAGAATGAGTAATGCTAGCATGCACAAAGTAAACACAATAGCAACAGTTCCGTTCTAAGTGTCAATCAATGAATAGATGACAAGTTACATGATGCTGAAAATACAGCTGTTAGTGGCTGCACAGCATTACACAGGACAAACCTAACAGCTTATGAGGCATCAAAACTCGGGACTGA
Source organism: Peromyscus aztecus (assembly GCA_902168405.1). Classification (NCBI taxonomy): domain Eukaryota; kingdom Metazoa; phylum Chordata; class Mammalia; order Rodentia; family Cricetidae; genus Peromyscus; species Peromyscus aztecus. The sequence goes on from CABHPQ010000257.1 coordinate 13,698, forward strand.
GGTCATTATCACATCATAGTACAATGAACATCCCCACCCATACACTACATGCCCATGTTCTGTTTTCAATCTGAACTGCCCCCTAAAAGTCTGTGTGTTAAAGGTATGGCTGCCAGCTCAGGGGGTTGGGGAAGTGACTGGATCATGAGGTCTTCACCTATCCATGGAGTCACAATCTAATGCCACCTTAGGGAGATGATGGGAACTAGGAAGTTGGACCTGGTACAGGAAGTACTAAGGTAGGTCACTTTAAAGGTAAGATTCAGTCCCTCTCTGTGTCTATGCTTCTTGGCTGCCTTGAGGTGAGAAGGGTTTTTTGTTTTGTTTTGTTTTGTTTTCTCACCATAATGTTCTGTCCCAGCACAGGCCCAGGAACCCTGAGTCCAGATACATCCTTGTTCCCTAGGTTGTGACCAGATCTTTATCTGACAACAGTGATGAGAAACTAACACACACACACACACACACACACACACACACGGCCATTGTGGGTGCCTAGCAATGTGGTTCAGAAGCTTCTGTAACTCATCTGTGGGAAGCATTTGGAAGTCTGGGGAAACCGGCTTGGAAGAGCTTCAAGCGCTATAACTTGCAGAGCTTACTAAGTACCATGAGCTTGCAGACCAGAATCCCAAAGGTACATGGATAGTGAAGGCCAGACTTAAAGAGATTTCAGTTGGGAACTCCATCAGGAGCTGTGATAGAGTACCTGGGCTGTAAAAATGGGATTCCTATGAGATTACAGCTGACCTTGCTCAAATGTCAGCCACAACCCAGGAAGGAGTATTTGCTGGGACAGGTTGTCTCTCCAAATAATCTGTCCAAACAATTCCAGAAGAGCCTGCAGATCCCCACAGCTGCACCAATTCCTCATTCCCAAGACCCTCACCTGTCCCTATAAAGCAGGGCTTCTCAGGCTTCCCAATGCTTCGACCCTTTGATGCAGTTCCTCATGTTGTGCTGGTCCTCGGCCAGATGATTATTTTAGTTGCTACTTCATAACTGTATTTTCGCTACTGCTATGAATTGTAAAATGTAAATATATATGTTTTTCCGATAGTCTTAGGGAACCTCTGTGAAAGGGTTATCCGACCCCACAAAGGGTCACAACCCACAGATTGAGAGCCACTGCTATAAAGGGTCCCTGCCAGCTTTCCCCCCTGCAGAACCTCTGTTCCTGACCTTCACTGTCTGAAATAAACAGACTCATCTGTTGAGGTCGGCCTCTGGTCTCTTTCTGCCTTCTGTCTCTTTACTTTGCACTCCAAAATCTAACGAACAGGACCGGAGCCATTCACAGCTCACTGTGGCAAACAATCTGTCCCCATCTTGTGTATGACTTCAGCCCCTGTGGGAGGTGGGGATGAACAAAAGGGTGATGTCTAATTATCTGATGAAGGAAACTGCAATGCAGGGCAGCAGTCAGGCCGAGTCTGGACGACTAGCTGCTTTTAGTCAGGGTTATACTGACAACTGAGACCAAAAGCAGAACACAAAGGTATTTAGTGAAAAACTGCAGTCTGGCTAGAGAAGGTGAGACAGCTGAAGAAAGGAGCCCTACAAGAAAGACAGGACTCCACAACAGGAAATCCTGAGCATTTCAGGAGTGGTTGGGTCCTGTGCACCCCAAGCTCCAGGGTAAAGGAGTAGACTTATTTGGAAGAGAGTAAAGGGGCAGGCCACCTAGAGAAGTGACAGGAGACGGAGCCACAGGAGACCCAGGTATTATTCAGACGCTGTTGGTCTTAGAGTCCTGGAGAATGACACAGACTTACAGGGTTTCGGAGGCTCCTTCTTTGCTTCCTGACTGCCACAGTGAAGCAGCTGTCCCACCCAAACCCTTCCTTCCACCATGTTATCCCGCCACCACAGGCTCAGAACTAACGGAGCCGGCTGACCATGACTTGAAACCATGAGCCAGAAGAAATCCTTCCTTCCTTAGGTAATTACCTCAAGCCTTTGGTCAGAACAAAAGTGAACACAGGCATGCAATATTTTCTTCTTATAAAATACTGAAAAGATGTAGAGTGCCCAAGGTAAAATTAGATTAGTTCTTTCTAGTCAACCAACAGTTATTTTCCTTCCTTACTAAAGTGACAAACCACTTGTTACTCATTATTAGTAAAACAAAACAAATCCAAATGTTAAATCAATCTATTCCTTATTTTAGTCCACCATTTAGTAAGTTTCTTTAAAGACAATATATCAGATTTCACAGTTTAAACAGTAATAACCATATCAAAACACTAAAAGGATTGTAAAAAGAAAAAACAAAAACAAGGAAAACAACAGAGAAACAGAGAGAGAGAGAGAGAGAGGGGGGGGGAATTTGAGGGATCCACTGCATAACCAGAAGGAATGAAACACGGAGGGGTGACGGGGGAGCAGAAGGGGCTGGGAGATGGCTCAGTTGGCAAGGGGCTGCCATGGAAGCTGAAGGACTACTGAGTTTGATCTCCAGCTTTCATTTTCAAAGCCTGGTGTGGTGACAGATGCCTAGAGCTCGATGGCTAGCCATCCTAGCCTATCTCCAAGCTTTAGGTTCCAGTGGGAGACCCTATCAACATACAACACTGACAGCTGCTGAGAAATGACACCCAAGGTTGACTTTTGGTTTCCATGAGCATGTACACCTGTGAGCATGCTCACAAAAATATAAAAGCAGAGGAAATCCAGCAATCTTAACTGAACAGGCTTCATAAGTGCCAAATAAGCTCACGCAAAAAGAAATCCTCATGGCCATCAAGAATTTCTAAACTAGCCAGGTGGTTGTGGTGTATGCCTATAATCCCAGCACTCGGAGGCAGAGGCAGGTGGATTTCTGTGAGTTTGAGTATAGCCTGCTCTACACAGTGAGTTTCAGGATAGCCAGAGCTACACAGAGAAACCTTGTCTTAAAAAACAAAAACAAAATTGGGAGCCAAGAGATAGCTCAGAGGTCAAGAGTACTTCCTGCTCTTCCAGAGGACCTGAGTTCAGTTCCCAGCACCCATACTGGCTGGTAATTCAAGCATTGGGGGACCCAACACCCTCTTCTGGCTTCCTCAGAACTGCCCCATATGCAGACATACATAAATAAAAATAAATCTTAAAGAACCGAGAAACGGAGTAACAAGGCAGAAGACACTGCTATGTATGATAAAGTCATAAGTTTTCCTTCTATTACACAATTACCAACTCCAGAATCCTCTGCAAGAAGACGACTCCAGCTAACCTAGGTTTGCAAGGAAGATTCCTTGAGCAGTAGAGGCGCTACATAAAGGAAAACATAGTCCTGTAATATCAACCACATGTGAAGCAGTATGACCCACGTACTCATTTCAGCTTCATTTGCCTTGTGTCTTCAAGGTCTGCTTAAAGACCAAGGGACAACTACCAAACGTTTCTTGTGAAACTTGTGACACAGGTGGTGGCAAGGACAACCAGCCCTGTCAGGAAATGAAGTCCGATGATACCTGGAGCATTCTGAAACCATTCCAAGCCATGTAGCCAGTTTCCCACGTGCAGGTCCTGGACTTGAAATCCCTAGCGGGACCGTTTCTCCCGACAATTCTCTTCCACTGACAGGGCTGCTAACAAACTTTCCTTTTTCTGAAGAAACAATACTTTTCAGATTTCTACTGGGACAAAAGGTAAAGAAACTTATTGAGGCCCCAATGACAAATATTTTGATACTGTGTTGCAATGAAATAGTAGAACCTTAGTTACACATTCTACCCATTTTACAGACTATTTTGTATAATTTGTGTGCATGTGTGTGCAAGGCATGTGTGAGTATGCTCAGGGAGGACACAGGACAACATTGGGTGTTATTCCTCAGATGTCACCCACCTTGTTCTTTGAGACAGGGTCTCTCACTGGCCCATGGAACTCAAGGCTAGGGTGGCTAGCCAGTAAGTACCAAGGATCCACCTGTCTCCATGTCCTCAGATTACAAGCATCGGGCCTTTCCCCATAGTCTGGGGGCTTGAACTCGTGTCCTTATGCTCCAAGGACAGCACTTTATTGCCTCAGTTCCCTCCCTAGCCCTGCAGTTTCATCATCTCCACCATAACCAATCCGTTCCCCACACCCAGATGTTCCGTGAGCTTCAACAGCTCCTCTTCATGAAGAGGCAGCTACGACAGTGCAGCCCACGAAACATGACGTAAATAGGTACTGCTACTCTTCCCGCTGCAGTAAAAGGTGGGATTAAAACTCAAGAGCTTTTGGGGCCTTATCCAAATCCTCATGGGTACTAGGTATCAAAGAACAGTATTTTCTGTGTTGTTTTGGTTTTTAGGTCTTTTGAGACAGGGTTTCTCTGTGTAACAGCCTTGGCTGTCCTGGAACTCACTCTGTAGACTACGCTGGCCTTGAACTCACATAGATCAGCCGCCTGTCTTTCGAGTGCTGGGATTAAAGGCGTGCGCCACCACTGCCCGACTAGAACAGTCTTATTCTAAATGTCTTACCCATCATTTAGCCACTTTTAATATAATTATCAAGCTTTTGAACACACAATAACCCTATGTTTAATGTGCCCAATTATGACTAGTGCTGCTAGCTCCCTACTTAGAAGTCAAGTAGATAAGAGAAACCAATCTAGGTTATGACCATCCAAGAAGTCTTGTCTCTTAAATCAGGTCAACCCTAGTGCCCTCACCTCGTGCTGAGTGATAGTATGGATATGTGCAAGTGTCTCAGTGTAGCAAGCTTTCTTGGCACCACCAGCCCACAAATAATGACCTAGAGACTTATTATAATTACGGGCAGTGGTGGCACACACCTTTAATCCCAGCACTCGGGAGGCAGAGGCAGGCGGATCTCTGTGAGGTCGGCTGGTCTACAGAGCGAGATCCAGGACAGTCATAAAGAACTGTTACACAGAGAAACCTTGTGTGACAAAACAAATGGACAAACAGATACAATCCTTATAGTTTTTTGTCACACGAGCTAACAACATCTGCACCAACACTACTCAGTTACTCCACAGGACAGAGACCATGGTCCTCTCTCTGACGCTAGAACAGTTCAGTCCAAACCAACAAAGCATCAGAACAGAGACCTCATCTTATCTTTCCATTCTTAAATGAATGTGAACGAAGATTAAATGACAAAACCCAGGTTTCTTTTATTATATCAAGAAATATCTACACAAACCCATATACGACTATATTTTATGTGTAAGACTGTATTTTATACTTCAAAAAATTGTATCCAAAACTTTAAAAACTTTTGTTTTTAATAATATTGGTAGTTACTGGAAGCTAAACTCCAGAATAAATATTACCTTTTATCTCAATCACATTTTCAATTTATCAAACACTTGTGTGTCCAACAGTAAGACAGCAGAAGAGAGCAGGCAGGGTAGCTAGAGTTAACACCCAAGGCGCTACAATAACAATAGTTATTGTAACAACAGTTTTATGGCTAGGCTGTCTGTATGCACAGGAAGCATCTTGGAAAACACACTGTTTATAACTATGATGGTGGAGAAGCTTACATGGGCAAATCCAAGTCGACTGCATTGAGTAAGACTTCAGAATCTCTTGATTTATTGTGCACCATCTATAAAGTCTATATAGTTAAAATTTGGAGTTATTCCCTACTAATTCTTTTTATGGTTATTAAGAAGCTCCAAGTGAGACATTCTACTGTCCCCCACCTTCAAACAACAGTAAATCAAGATTTGGGGGTCAGGACTGGGGATACAGCTCAATGATAGGGTTCCTGCCTAGCATGCATGAAACCAGGATTCAATCTCCACTGCCACAATAAACATACAAATAAAAAGATTCTGAGGTGAGTAAAGAATTTTCAGCAGTGTCATATCTTCTTGAAGCTGAAAAAGGCACTAGACACAGACAGACAGATGAGGGAGGACTGGAGGTTGTTGCTCTAAGTGGATACCTCCTTCTCATTCTTCAGTCCCTTTGCCCATCTTCTAAACTGAACGTAAATGCTCTTATCATTAGGGCCAGTCACCACCAATCCTCTCCCGAGCCCACGCTGACACTGGAGCCTACGGATCTTTACAGCCTAATTACTCCCATTGTCACAGTGTCCATATTTTGTCTATTTTTGCTCTTGAAAGTAAATGCCCTAAGGACTGGTGTTGTGCCTTATACCAGCATCTAGCAGGGTATGCACCTCACGGCTGTTTACCGAATGTACTCATAATCATTCTGAGGTAAGCAGAGCAGCTCTCGTCATGCCCTTCTTCAAAGAAAAGAATTGACTAACGTAAGGCCATGTGGCCAGGAAATGTGAAGTCAGGATTTCATTATGAATGTAAGCTCTGTATATCCACCAAATTATCACGTTTAGAGTAAAGGAAGTAATTTTAAAATCTTGAATGTTTTTTCCTTATTCCAAAAGTAAAGTAGTTCCATGTTTTAAGATTGAAATAGCACAAAAGAGGACAATGTAAAGACAACTTGTCCTACTTTCGACAGCAGCTACTCAGCTTTCAAAAATGGAAGCAATACATTGTTCTTGTACAGCCTAAATGAAAGAAAATGAATGCTTAATTTGAAGGCATTTGATACCTTATTTCTCCCAGTACCCATTAATTAATCAATTAAACTGGAGATGGTTCAAGTTCTATTAACTGCTGAAGTAGAATATATGCTCTAATTAATCTTAATAAATAAGTTAGACAAGACATATTCCGTAAACAGATAAAATGCATGCAAAATCCAAAATCGATATAACTGTTTCAAAACTACAAACCTCAGTAACTCAAACACACTAATATAAACCAATATTTCACTAATTCTCTAAATTGTCCCTTAAAGTTTTGAGATGTCAGTGAGATTAAGAACTCAGAGTTTAAGAGCACTTCCTGCTCTTTTAGGGGGCCTGAGTTCAATTCCTAGCACCCATACTGGGCAGCTCACAATCATAATCACCTGTAACTTCTGTGTCAGGGGATCCGATAACCTCTGGACTCCACAGACAATACACCCAAGTCTGTCTCTCTCTCTCCACACAGGCACAAGCGTGCACATGCATGCATATGCATACACACACACACACACACACACACACACACACACACACACACACACACGCACACACACACCATTTTTTTCTTTATAACAGCTAGTAAATCTGATCTGAAAATTCAAGAGTTGAATTTTTTTTTAATTTTTTAATCACAGTCTGGTGATTCCCAGACTGTGAAGTCCTCCAAGTCTTTGCTGCCCAACCTTAAACATACCAATACAATTCACAAAACGTGTGTACTATTTAAAATCCACTACCCATTTACTACTTACTCAAAGTAAAACATTTACAAGCCACTGATCTGTATTAGCCAATGAACCCTTTAAAGGCTTCACTGTCATAACTGGAGCCACACTCAGGACGCATGAACAGCATGTGTCAGCATGTTAAAGTACAAAATCTACTCACAAACTAGAATAATATATACATCATGTGTTTATAGGATTTTATAAACACCACAACGTCATGCAAATAACTGTCCTACATAGCTGCTTGCCTACTCCAGATGAGAAACGTGACAGGGTCTTTCAAGGCCCTGTAAACTGGCCTGGAACTCACTATGTAGACCAGTCTGGCCTTAAACTCACAAAAATCTGTCTGCCGTGAACACACATCTATGACAAATATCCCTTTCTGTCATCTACCTGAAAGACTCAATATCTACAGTACTGAGAGTTGAATAAAGACACAGAATTAAAACTATAGTAAGTGATTCAAGCCTGTATGTACACAGATACACTCCTTCAACTGAACATACAAATATAACCAAATTTCTATTATTCAACAGTTCTTTTATAGAGAAATAGCTCTTCCACAACAGATAGGATGAAGAGAGTTCCCATGAGCAAGTAAACCTGGGAAACACTACCTACTCCAGCCTCCTAGCATCCACACAGAAAGTGAAGGAACACACATGAAATGCTGTCTCCCTCAGCCCTGCTCAAAAGAATTTGAGCACAGAATTCTTTCTAAACATACTTAGGAAGATCTAGTGAGACAGATTCTATTGGATAGCATATTGGGATCCTAAATGAAGACAGGTAATAAATAAAATTTTTGATGTAGGAACAAATTTTTGTTTCCAAATTTCTATACCATATTAAATAAAAATGTTGCATTCAAAGTTTCCAATGTACAG
>CABHPQ010000257.1:26825-51551 GCA_902168405.1 Peromyscus aztecus
TCCATTTCCTCTCAGAGACAGGTGTTCTATAGTCTTTTTTTTCCCCCACCAGAACTGTAATCTATTGAAATATTGAACAAGCATGGATGGAATCAGATTATAGATATTTTTATTAGGCTAATGTTTTCCAAAACTGTAAGCCAATCTATATGTGAATGTAGATAGTAGGTATCTTTACTCACTGGAAACAAATTCAGAAAAAACCTGCCATGGGGCTGGAGATGGCTCAGCAGTTGAGAGCACTGGCTGCTCTTGCAGAGAACGCAGGGTTAATTCGAAGCAGCCACACAGCAGCTCCCAACCTTCTCTAACTCCAGTTCTAAGGGAACAGACACACTCTTCTGACCTCCGCAGGAACCAGGCATGCAGGGAGCACAGACATTCATGCAGGCAAAACAGCCCCCCCCCCCAAATAAAAACAGATGAACTTTTAAAAAATTTACAGAAGAGCTCCAGAAGAGTTAAAATGGAGTTTTAAATATATACTACGCCTACCCTAAAACTTAACTTATAAAGGCCTCATATGTAAGTTTTCAGTCTGGTTTCTCATTTGTTTCCATGTTTTGTTTTGAGATGGGAGTCTGTGTGGCCCTGCCTGACCGCAAACTCCTGGGCTCAAGGCAGTTTCTTATTAGCCTCAGGAACAAGTAAGTCTACAATCACTGACAGACACCATGACTGACTTTAGTCTATCTTAACAAGGACAGGAAAGGGAAAACAAGGGCTATAAACAGGCACCCTTGTAAAAGGAACGACAGCAAAAATGTAACTGGAGTTTACACCAGGGTAGTGAGGAGTCACCTCAGTGTACAGATCTCAATAATGTGATGCTCCTCACGGAGATGTTACACTTTCTGTATATAAACACAAGACAACGAGCCTGAGTATTAAAAAATAAGGTTACATTTTCTTTTCAAAAGGAAAAAAAACGTAGTAAGAATTCTACTGAAGGTAGGCCCTCATGGGAAAGCCCATCCTTCCTTGGCCTCTCAGGCTTACAAGAATCAGGTCTTCTGGGAAGTGTAGCATAACTAATTGGGATTATCTATAAGAAAGAGAAAAAGTAGTTTCCATCATGCCAAGTGGCTCTCCTGTGATTGACAGACTTATGGGGAAGCTACAGCTTTTCAGAGAGTGAGGTGGTTTATATGGAACCAGGGAGGTAGACTATTCCATCATAAAGCAGTTTGCCTTTCTTGGAGCCACGGAGGTGACTCAGAAGCTCTGTTGCTCTTGTTAACTGCTTCATTATGCTTGGGGGTCTACAAAAGAAAGTGACCACCAAAAAGTAAACTGCAATCATTTCTGATTTATACAAAAGGAACAAGATGACCTTACAAATGCAAACCGTGTATTTAAAAGCCCAGCTCACTATGCAGCTTTACCTGCTCTGTGCCTGCACCGTCAGTCAGTCTTCCTTCCAGTACACACACTCTTTTTTTGTGGAAATCGGTTCACCAGCTCGATAAGCCTAGGACTCATTCTTTTAAATGTGTCTTTGTGCATCTTTATTTCGATCCACTAAATGCTGCATTTATCTTATCCTCTTAGATTAAATCTTATTTCTAGTTTCTCTGGTAATATTTTAATTTTAATGTATCCCTAAGTTTGGTAGCAGTATTTGTAGTATTTTCTGTCACAAGAGTTAAGGTGAAATAATGTGCTCTCTTTCTCTCTCTTAATTTTCGAGACGGCGTTTCTCTGTGTGGCCCTGGCTGTCCTCCAACTCACAAATCCACCTGCTTCTGCCCCCAACCCCCAGTGCTGAGAGTAAAGACTGTGAAACTGTGCCCACCTAATACGCTCTTTTAAAAAGTAAAACGTGAAAGGGTGGGATTTTTTTAAAAAATGTTTCTAGTATATTTGTGTGTGGGGAGGATTCTTGCCATGCTATACTGGAGCTAGAACCCAGGGTCTCATTTGCTAAACAAGTACTTTACTACTGAGTTACAGTCCTAGAGCCTTAGACTGTAATCTTCCTGGAAAATTAAGTCTTTGTAGATATAATTCATCAGTTACGATGAGGCTAAACCTCACTGAAATATTGCTGCTAATCTAAGAAGAGATATGCAAGGAAGTCGACCACACAGAAGGCAAGGGGAGGAACTTATGCATTACTGGCCACACCAGAGGCTAGAAAAGTCAAGCAAAGATTCTCTCAAGTGTCCAAAGGATCATGAGCCTGCTGACACCTGATTTTGGACTTAGCTCTAGACGTGTGACTAAATTCTAGTTGCTTTTAAGCCCCACTGTGGTGATTTTGTCATGACAGACCCTGCAGCTCATGCAGATGCTAACATAAACTCAGTATCTCTTCTTACAGAAACACTTGCGGAGCACTAACATTTTAAAGGGCTTAAATTCAAATGAGCTGTGGTTCCTAGTAAGGCAGAGCCAAAAATGTGCAAGCCTTGGAACCTCTCCACTGTCTTCTCCACCTACCTTTCTCCCACCCACCTATCCATCCAACAGTAACCTCCAGTGAGGTCTACAACGTGCAGACATTATTCAACCATGTATGTCGCCTTTCCAAAACAAAACTGCTGTTGATTTTTTTCCTACTTTATGACTTTATGGACAGAAAATTTATTCTTACATGGATCTTAGGTTTTCTTTCCTTATTGTGAATTTTCATTTTTTTCACTTAAAAGAGGCACTTTACAGTTTCTCTTCAATATATCTAAATTGTCACTAATTTTACCTTTTGAGGTCTACGGCCTTAGAACCATTGTTAAATAAGTGCTACCTGAACGCAAACACGTGTGATACTGATTATTGAAATGACCACCAAGTAAGAGGCAATAGTGCATATAGTGTAGACTCTCCGGAGAGGGATGACTTGTATCCTCTCCGCAAGGTAAGAGGGACAAGCACATCAGAAGATTCCTCACTCTATCTGAATGGCACACAATTAAAAACTCACAAACTGTTTATTTCTGGAATTTCATTTAGTATTTCCAACAGCAGTTTACAGCAGGTAACTGAAGCCATGGACAGTAGGACTGGATATACGGAGGACTGCCATGTGCCAAGATGTGGGCTAGGAACAAAACAACCCCCATCTCCTCTTTCAGGGCGACTGAAATACAGTTTCATGAAATCCGTTGTAAAAGGCCTTTAAAGCCAGCCTTGACCTATAACAAAGACCTATAATAGGTATCTTAAGTGACTATATGGTGGTCTTTTATTGTTTGTTGTTGAGACAAGGGCTTTCTATGGACCGTAGAATTTGAGAAGCAGGGCCTTGAACTTAACAATTCTCCTCCCTCAGCCGCCCAGGTGCTGAGATCGTAAGTCTGTACCACCTTGTCCTGGTGTTTCACCCACTGGACACAGCATGCTTTATTCAAGCAGTATCTTATGGTCTATCTCCCTGAGATGAAAATCTTCAGATGGCCAAGCCTATCTATTGTAGAGGGGCATAATATAGGCCTTACTTGCATTTGTTTGATTCTTCATAAGATACAACAGTCTTTAAAGAGTCTAGAATTGGACATGAAATTTGAACCCTGGTTCTATTTTAAAGTTACTTAACCATTTAGTACCTCCATTTCCCCACTAAGCAAAACTTATTTCTTTTCTACCATTCTGTCCCCCTTAAAATGCCTACAACTATATTGAGAACATAGTTGGTGCTACTATTACCGTCTCACGTCGCTTAGCTCTACTTTTGTGTGTGTCTTCTTACCTCCCTCCCATTCTACGATGGCACGCTGAGCTCTGACTAGCTTTTGATTTATCACACAGATGGTATTTTCCAATTTGCCATTTATTTTTCCACTTTGTTTTCTTCCCCCTTTCCTCATTCTTGCTGTTTCTTTAGAGAAATTTTATTATGTTTACAGAGTCTAATCTATCAATCTTATTTTTATGGCAGATAGATATGTATGTGGGTAACATAGAGCCTCTCAAAACATATAATTATTTTAATGGTTCCATGAAGACAATGAACAACTTTGTTGTAGTTTTATAGGAGAAACTTCTATAAGTTAAGTAGTAATTGCTAGATAGAATTTTCGAAGAATGTTACTGGCAATTAAGGAAACGTAATAGAATCCTTTCTCCTTAAAGTTATTTCTGAAACAGGGTCTTGTGTAAGCCAGGCTGGCCTCACTATGAAGCTGAGAATGACGTGAACTTCTGATCCTCCTGCCTCCACTTCCCAAGTGCTGAGGCTGCATGCATCACCACACACGGCTGATGTGGTGCTGGGGGTGCAAGGCTTCATGAGTACTAAGTAAGCACTCTACCAACCAAGTTACAACCCCAGGCACCTAAAGTAGTTCTGAAGAAAAATACTGAAGCTGCTACTTTCCAAGTGGGAGGTATGGAACACACCCCACAGCTCTAGGACAGGAGTTTCTCCACAAGCAAATGACCACAAAGCTCCTAGTTTAGGATCTCTTTTGATCAAAACATGCTCTGTAAGCAACTGGTATCCATGGCCTGTGAGATCATATCTAGATTTCACAGAGTATGAAACACTTGGCTGACATCCTGAACAGATACACGAGGATCACAAGGTAAGCACAGACTGGGCTCTTAAATGTGCTGCTGCCCAGTTCTTATTCAGGCTGGCAAATGTCAAACTAGAGAACAAACCACGTTTAATACTAAAATCTGCTCTATTCCACCCACTCCTCTCAATCAAATCTCAACCTGCCCCTCATCTTTCTCCCCACCCCCTCAGGTTTTTAGACAGGGTATGACTATATAGCCTAGGTTAGCCTGGAGCTTGCTAGATCACAGTCCACAGCATTTTGGAACCCACATCCTCCTGCCTTGGCCTCCAGAGGGTGGAATTACAAGTCACCATGCCTGGCAGTCTTTTATTGTGTTTACCTACCTACGAATGCTGCATCTTCCCAGCTCTTTTCAGTTCTCTGTTTAATTACAATCTAAATTTATCATCCTTTGTTGACTTTCTTGAACCCTTAATCTGGTCATTAATATGACTCTGTCAAAGACATTAACACCTATGCTCTTTGCAAAGCATCACCCCTAATTTTTATATAAAGCTACCATTAACTTTGGTAAGATTCAACTGCTGTTAGTTCACATTTACAACTAACCTGAATTTAATTTCCAAAACAGTATCAATCACTTTCATGAAAATTGGATCTTCATTTTCTTAATATAAGTATTAGTTTTATTTATTAGTCATTCTGAGCAACCGCATTACAAACCACACAGATGATGAACATTAGAGACCTAGCATTCAGTAACTGACATAACAAAACTGCCTGCTTAAACAAAGACATACATAATAGATACAGATCAATTTCTGGACCCTAGAAAAGACTTTTGGTAAAACACGAGACTAACACCCCAAAGTTTTCTAAAGGAATTATTAAAGCTAAGTGTGGTGGCTCTCACCTATAATTGCACCTCAGAAGGCTGAGGCAGCAGGATTCAAAGTTCCTAGCTATACTGACCAACACAGCAAGTTTCAGGCCAGTTGGAGCTACAGAGAGATCCCATCTTGGAAATAATAAAATCTAAAAATACATGATAGAGTAAGAACCAGAGAAAGTTTTATGTCCTCTCTCATAATTCATATCCATACCTGCATACCATACCTGCATTCAGTCTTTCCTCATCCCGTTAGACTTTCTTGTTCTTTTCTTCATGCTATACTGTATCCACATGTACCTTTGTTTACATATATAGACTATATATATATATATATATATATATATGCATATATATGCTGAACTCCCCATGAAAGAACATTTCCTTCTGGGATTTTATGGCCTTAATATTATACATTCTAAGTCCATCCATTTTCCTGCAAATTTTTTGAATTTCATTTTCTTTTAAAGCTGAACAGGATATAGCATATTTTGGTTTTGTTGGTAGATGAGTCCATAAAATATATTTGATAACAGACATGCAAATTTTAATATGAAGCTCCACAGTTACCATTTCAAATCACTTTTCTAACTATATATAGTTCACTGTGTTGTATAGATTTTGGGTTTGTTTAGTTTTGGTGTGTGATGTTTTTACTGATTAGTAAGTTTTTTTAAAAATAATAAAGCATAAAAAACAATACTAAGTTTATAGGTAAACCATTTTCCTGTTGTTGCGGGCACTCCCGAAAAGCTTATGAGAAAGATAGGGAAAAGGTAACGTGTACCCATAGCCCCCATGCCTGGACCACAGACACCATCACACTATAGGCGTCAGACTTCAGGAACGAAGCTTTGGTTCAGAAAAAACAAGCAGCCCATTCCCTGCTGAAACAACAGCCTATAGAGCAACTTTGGCAAAAGTGCATTTCTAAAGTATTAGCAATGGAGTTATTTTATAGGGTAGGAATATAGGGTAAAGCATAGTACTCATCAAGCCAGTTATCTGTGAAGGCATTTATCAATGCTCCTGCTCAGGTCAGATGCAAGAGACACCAACGAAGGGTCAGAGGTTCACTTCTAACCCTTGACAGCATCTCAGCTGATCTGGGGAAGTTGCTTGATGTCTGCAGGTCTTGGCTTCATCATTTATAAAGAGGGTTGAACTAAATGACACCTATCATATGCTACAGTTCAAAAAGTGAAAAAAGAAGAAACATATCTTCAATTTGTTTTATTAACAAAGGAAATTAAATTATCAGCACAGACTGATAATTTTCCACCTATTTACAAAGCTGATAAAATATTCTAAAGCTGGTCCAAAAATGCTTATTAGTAGGATTGCTCAGGCCAATAAACCTGCTCTCGAAGTTTAACTATCAATTTCTCTTCTCTTCAATGATGTATCTTTCCTCTTTAGGTCTCCAAAGTTGCTCTAAAATCTCGAATTTCTTTGTAAAGCACAATATAATTCATCCCAGTCTGGTGTTTCATCAACGTAACAGTTCTAATTGCCTTATTATCTGCTCTGGTGCAGTAGTAAAGCCTCTCAACATTTCATTTACCTTACAACAAGGAAACCCCATAGATCTCAGCCTAAAGGAGATTACCTCCACCTCGTAGATGAGCAGAGGCATGAAGACTTAAAGCTCTCTGGAAAGCCAATACAATCTATCACTATTTAACTGTTTGTCAATGTTTATGCCTATCTCAACTCACATTTAATGGAGCTTTTGATTGTTATTCTCCACTATAAAATTCTAATGGCAGCTAAATGTCACTAATTCTCTTCTGAGTTTAACATGTACATTGCAATGTTACTTGGGAGACAAAATGATTTGGTAGAAGATATATGGGCTTTGGAGTCATAAGACTAGTTTGCATGGGTTCAAATCCTAGATGTGATTTTTTTATCTATGTGGTTTTAAGTTCGTTACTTGCCTCTCTAAACCTAGTTCCCACATAAAACAGAAAGGCCATTATATAACACAGGAGTGAATATAATTACAGGTATATTTACTGATCCAATGCTGTACACACGATAAATATTCAGTGTATTTTAGTAATGCCCTCCTTTACCCATTAGTGCCCACTTGACTGGCTTCTGTGTTAAATCGGCCAGTTGACTGTTCAGTTCAGTCTCTAGTAATAACCTGTGAAATCTACTTGGTGAGCTGCCAATACAACTGGCTCTTTTTGTTTGGTTTTAGGGTTTTTGTTTTGTTGTTGTTGTTTGTTTGTTTTGTTTTCTGAGACAGGGATTTACTACATAGCCCTTTCAGGCTGGCTTTATACTCATCATGGAGTCTAGAGTGGCCTTAAATTCACTACAATTCTCTGGCCTCAGACTTCCATTGTTTGACAGGAAGAGAACAAAATAGTTAGTACCAGAGAGCACCATGTATAGAAAAAAATATTCCATCAAATTTTGTTTCAATTTTATACATGGGTCTGCATCAGTGTTGTCATGATACAAAATAAAACATATTTCTTACTCTGGTTTGGATCAAAATAGTTTGAAATATGTTGCTCTACTGAAGACAGTTATCTTTGACTCTTCCTGCCAATCCTCACTACTACTGAGCCTTTAAAATTCAGTGTTTCCAATTCCAAATGTGCCCTACACTGTTCCTCCACATAAACAGTTAATAGAAACTGGAGGCTAACTGTGTTTTATGTGGCCACTTCTCTTCTTAAAGACTCCTTAAGCGGGGAGGGAACCCACAGAAAAAGCAAAAGAAAATACTAAAGATTTCACAACTAGAAACCTAGTCACCTAAACAATACAAGACAAAAGTCTACAAAGTATTCCACAAGTTACAACTGTTTCAGTAAATATACTGACCTATAGGAAAAATATGTTGCTTTACTAAACACATATTAAATTGGGGATTGGGTTAGGGCTATTAGGAAAAGCTTTCCTCCAAATCATGTGTGTGTGAAAATCTAGAATGAGCTGAGAAGATGGTATTCAAGATACCAACATGGTAAGTGAGACTGTAATTAGTTATATCCGATTTCTCTCCTCCTCCTCTGAGTAGAGTCTTGCTATATGACCCTTGAACACACAACACTCAGTCCAAGCCGGCCTTGAATTCTTCAACTTCCTGAATGTTGGATGCTAGGAGTCCAGGGTTATACCATCGTGCTCAGCTTTTGGTTCACAAAGAATGCACTCCTTAACTGTTAGACTTCTGGGTTTCTCTAAATGGGCTCCTAGAAACACAATGTTACAATAATTTTCTACAACCGATGACCTCATGGCAAGTTTCATCCCTTACAAATCTGTTAGAGCACAAAATGGTATATCCAGGATACCATGTCACTCAGGAGTGCTGCCCTCCGGGCTCTACCACTTTCAGCCTTTAAGCAAATCGTAAACTCAATTTCTTCACTACAATTATTTTATATAAGTAATCACAATGGATGAAGGCAGAACAGATATTACTAACACTGTTGTTCCAATAGCTGTGTATGCTGCCAAAACAAAGAAGCAGGAGATGGTGAGAAAATTTAGATGCAGAAAACACTGGTATTCAATAAATAATTTATAAAAGTGATACACGACTAACTTTTCTGAGTTGTTCTCATCACTTGGTTTCAAAATAGTATGGTATACATTACTTATTTGTAATTCAAAGCAATGCTACATACTTATTTGCAAATTTGAATACTGGTTTTCTACTAAAGTTAATTCTGGGTCACAAATGTAGTTTAATTATAAGCACTGTACTATAGCTAACAACCACCAATTTCACAGTTGTAGTCATACAATAGGGAAGATGCCATTCTGAGTTTTCACAATAAATAAACCTGGAGTAGGACAGGACATATCATGTTATGTGTTAAACGGCCGGCATGAATGGCCTATCAAGTGAAAAATGAGGCTGGTGTGGGGAGGGTCACTGCGGACAAAAACGGAACAAGAAAGCTCTGGCGAACGGCAGTCAGCACTCAGCAGAGTGTCTGCCACAAGTAGATAGTCAAGAAACAGAGGCTGAAGGAAATCCAGCGCCGCAAGCTCCAGGCTCCGGAACGCATCACCACCTGGATGGATGTGAGATTAGCAGCCAGTGGGGAGGCACCAGCTCTCACCTCACTTCTCTCCCACCCAAACTGTTCCAAATTGTTCTCTTGGACAATAATTTTCCCTTGGGAAGACAGACAGATTTTTCAAGGGCTGTAGTAGATGATTAACGCTGTAAGAAAGAGGAGTTTCTGTACACTTGCTGCTGAGGAAAGGATTAACTTTCGACATCTTCAAATGTACTGATTACCTCTGCTCCTGCGGTAGCACACTCCATTCAAAGAGCAAAGTATTTTCACTCATTTGGTTCCCAACAGGGCATTTCAGCCTTTAGACACACTTCAAACTTGCTACTTGTCTTAGGGTTTCTATTGCTGTGAAAAAGCACCATGACCATGACAACTCAAACAAAGGAAAACATTTAATTGGGGCTGGCTTACAGTTCAGAGGTTTAGTCCACTGTCATCATGGTGGGAAGCATAGCGGCATGTAGGCAGACATGGTGCTGGAGAGGTAGCTGGGAGTTCTACTGGCTTGGGCATCTGAGACTCAAAGCTCACCTCCAATGACACACTTCCTCCAACAATGTCAACCTCCTCCAATAAGGCCACACCTCCTAATAGTGTCACCCCCATGAGCCTAAGGAGCTATTTTCATTCAAACCACTATACTACTCAAGACATGTTTCACTGAACTGGGTGTGGTAGCTTACACCTCTAATCTCAGCAAACAAACAGCTCAAACAAGAGAGTAACTGAGATTCCAAGGTCAGCATGGGCTACACAGTGAGTTTCCAAATTAGCCCAGGCTATAAAATGATACCTCAAAATTATTCAAAAACAAACCAAAAATGTATTTCACTGTTTCAATTATTTCTGAATTATAAAACTGTAGCCAAGCAGGCCATTAAACTGAAGAATTTGTTTATTAAATATAGAAAAAGAATTTATTTTAACATGTATAGGATGTATCTATTCTGAAATAGTGACTGTTACAATTCTATACATTTGATTCTAATCAAAAGATTAATCCTAATCAAAATTTTAAACAAATTCAAGCTCCATACTAACGTCAATGTTAATCACTACTTTAATTAAGTCAAATGCTAGGGCAGAGATGTAACTCACATGCAAGAGTGCTTGCTAAAGTTCTCACAAAGCCCTGGGCTTGAACGCTACACTGCATAAACCAGGCATGTGGCACAGGCCTAGAACCTCAGCTCTTATGAAGCAGCAGGAGGACCAGAAGTTCAAGGTCATCTTGCACTAAGTATCAAGTTCCAGACCAGCCTACACTACACCTCCCACCTTTCCATGAGACCTTGTCTCAAAAAATAAAAAGTCAAATTATGACTATGGCTAAATCTTTCAGTTGTTAACTTGGTGGTCACAATAACATAAACTGCACAAGGCAGTCTCTCATAAACACTTTCTTCATTTTTAGGTTTTGGCTGAGATTTTTTTTTCTTTTCTGTGTGTACTGGTTTTGAATACACATAACAAACAACAGAGAAGTATTCTGTATACGGAGCTTTCATTTCTTGTACACTGTTACTAAAAATGTACCACTTGGTCATAGACAGATTAGGTACTATGACTTTTACTTAAGAATAGTGACCCCCTCATCCTGGCGGCGAGGTTGGCAAGCTGGAACTGATGGTGGGTGGAGAGTGAAGGAGACCTACTGCTTCCAGAAAGCTGACCTGGACTACATTCAGTGTAGACTGGAATAGGAAATCAAGACTAATCATCCTGATGCAGCAGGAGAGAAAAACCCAATTACAATCTTAAAGAAATCACCAGCAATGAAGTCTTAAAATCAAGCTTTGCACACACTTTGCACATACCACGTTTGTGCAACTTTGAGCAAGACAATGACCATGATGTGAAAAGTACAGAAACAAACAGACTGGGAGCCAACTCTACTGGCTGAAGAAGAGAAAGTCTCACAAGCCAAACTTAAAAAAGAAATGGAGTTTTAAAGGGGGACTCTAGTGAACAAAGATCAGTTCCAAAGTGATTTAACAAGATGTCTTCTAAATGCTTGATGCCTAGAGGTACAAGCTAGTAAGGGAGGTGAAGCTGTCCTCGAGAGACAGGTCTGTGATGCTTTTCACAGGAGTAACATGTAAGGGCAGACATCACATAAGTAAAAGTCAGTCAAAAGGATGGAGTGAGACTAAAGAGATTTAAATACTAAAAAAAAAAAATCAAAGCCCCCAAATGTTTAGTAAAGTCTAAATTTATTCAAATTACATTATTATTTAATCCAGACAATATATTTATCATTTACTTATATAGTAAGCTTCTTCAAGATATAATTGTTTTTAAAATTAAGCGGATTCTTTGCTGTAAACTTTTTAAAATTAACTGATTGGTATGTGCATGCACGGATGTATGCCTATAGCATGCGTGTGATGGTAAGGGGGCAGACAACTCCTGAGGGTCTGTCTCCCCTTCCACCCGCACACGGCTCCAGTGAGGAACAACAGGCTCAACAATGAGTCCTTTACCTGCTGAGGCATCTTGCTGGTCCCAGTTCTCTAAATTCTGGATTTGGAATTATTATGAAAACATAAAACATCTATTTTAAAACTCTATAAAAATAATGCGCACAAATAAAGATTCAAGACAGTGTTCTAACTCATAGAGAACTGGCTTAAAGGTCACTTACAGTATTTTAAGAAAATTACATTTTTAAAACTCTCCTCATATACATATATATTAATGGGCCTATTTTTTCAATTATTTGATTCACTTCTGGGGAAAATCAATTACTTAAGATTTCATATAGGTCTGAAAAATATTGAAAAAACCTATGGCCATACTATGGTAATTTTTAAGCAAATCTAAGAATCTTTACTTTCACTACATGAGCATTCTCTCTACTAGAGAAAAACAAACCTGCCTTGATTCCTCATGTAACTCCTACACAAAACTTAAAGCAATGAAAAAGCACCAAGAACATTAAGAACACACGGGTTCTAAACTTAGAGCAGGTAGCAGCAGTCTCCCAAGTATTCTGGAAGACACACAGGGCCTGAGACCCAGACACAGCTGGCGGCTCTCTCAGTTCACTGATGTACCAAAGGCTTAGGAAATGAATATGAAAGTGCTAGTCATTCTCTAAAAGGCTAATGCCTATTAACAGCTTAAAACAGGGCACAGTAGGGGGCTAATGTGTTGTTGTCTGAATCACTTTCATCAGTTTAAGTACCTATTAGTCCTTATTAGCAATGTGCTAGCAAGGTGCTATTGGCCTTTTAAAGTTTTATCTGCTGCTCCTTATTCTACTTGGCCAGAAAGATACTTTGACAATCTTGTTTGAAACATGAACTCATGAAGTTTAGGTTTGTATATTTAAATTTCTGCATTTTACCTTGTATTTCAAAGTGCTCTTTCCTTTCAGAATTATATTCAGAAGTAAGGTAACTTATTTGGTATACCTGAATGTCTAATTAGTTTTTATGATTTTTGCTGTCATTTATTTTTTGAAATGAGTTCTCACTATTTCCCAGGCTGCTCTTGAACTCCTGGGCTCATGTGTCCTTTTGGCTTTGTAGTCCAGAAGTTGGGATTATAGGCCACCACTATGCCTGGCTTAGTACTCTCTAAAATTTACTCAAAGGGACAAAATAAAATGAATCTTCTAGTAACTAAAAGGAATGCACATGTAAATTCTCCCAAGTATGATCACTAGTATTTAATGGTTCATTTATTTTCAAATATAACAAATGGTTAATCTTTGGATATCACAATTCATTGTTTAAAAATTGAAGTTCAAGGCTAGGAATATAATTCATAATTACTGATTGTCTGGCATGCATAAAATCCCTGCATTTGATCCCCCCCCACCACAAAAATACAAAACAATAAAGCAGAAAAATAACCTAGGGTCTGCTGAACTCACAAGCTTCAAGGTCTAAATTTGGAGGAAAATCTAGGACTCTAGCTCTGTTTGTATTAGCTGGGCAGTCCTTAGTGGTGAGTGCACTATGGAGAGAGGGGGAACTGGAGATGTGATGGCTGTGGCAGGCGAGAGAGAGGTCTGAGATCTGCTTTCTGTTGAGGCCCAGCAGGGTTGGAGGACAATGTGTAACCGCCTGGAGCTTAAGCAGACACAGAGCCCCGGAACCTGGCCACGGGATGTCCCTGGCTCTGGGCAACAATGAAGGCCGGAGATGAGGAAAGGTTTCCCTGTCTGGATTGGACCTCTTCGAAGGCCCGCGATGCCACGGGAGGCCATGTTAGTGTCAGTGGTCCATGCCACTTGCTGACCCGGGCCTTGATTAAACCTGAAACCCATGTAGACCTATGCAGGCTGTACCTTTGCCTGATGCTTTGGTGATGTCTTCAGGCCTTGCTGCCTCTAGCGCTATGCGGATGTGGCATAGGTAACCATCCCAGGCCATGTCGAAGCTCCTGGCCACACAGCCACTGAAGGCCATGAGTGAGTCAGTGGTCCTGATAACAGTCAACAGCCATGTTGATGACTACAGCCCATGTTACCACCGAAGCCCATGCAGTTGCATGTGGTCTGGTTGACGCAGAAGCCATGTTAATGTCAGTGTGTGTGTGTGTGTGTGTGTGTGTGTGTGTGTGTGTGTGTGTGTGCAAAAGAGCTGGTCCCGCCTCTTACACTATGGTGCAGGCTGTGGCATTGGCGAGGTAGAGCTGGCTCTACCTCAGTCAATAACTTCTGGCATGGATGCAGGTGGAGAAAGACTCATTCTCCCTTAGGTGGCTGGCCAGTAGGAATCTGACCATGCTCCAGTGAATATATGGACAACACAAAAATGGACTTTTTTTTCCCTTGGGGGAGGTAGAGATCAAGGGAAGGGGAGAGACAGACATGGGAAGACTGGGAAGTGAGTATGATCTGGGTGCATTATGTGAGATTCCCAAATAATAAAAAAATTTAAAATAATGATGATGATAATGAAAGAGAAGTCCCCAAAGATGCCCTTCTTACCAAGTAAAAAATAACTAGAACTTATTTAGTAATATACAAATGGTAGTTATAGAACAAAAGAAGATAATAATAAGCATAAGACTAAAAAATAGTTATTTCAGGTAGGGGAGTAACACAAAATTAGTTTTTAATTTCTGTTCTCATTTTAAGTGATGGTTTTGTGTTATTAATATTGCTAAATAATATGGTTCAGTTTAACAAAAAAAATTCCAAACTTTCTGTTTTTCATATTTCTCAAGAGTCACTGCTACCCACTGCAAGTGAAAATTCTGTTTCAAGCCCATGAGATGGCTCAGTGGGTGAGGGAGCTTGCTGCCAAGCCTGATGACCAAAGTTCCAGGCCTGGAGCCCATAAGTTGGAAGGAGAGAACTGACCCTTGAAAGATGTCTCCTGACCTTCACCTGTACACCATGTCATGTGTGTGCGCACACACACACACACAAAATTAAAAAAAATTAAATTCTCTATTCTGAGTAAGAATGCATATTGGGTCAGGTGGTGGTGGTGCACACCTTTAATCCCAGCACTTGGGAGGCAGAGGCTGGGGTATCTCTGTGAGTTCGAGACCAGTATAGTCTACACAGTGAGTTACAGGACAGCCAGAGCTAAAAAGAGAAACCCTGTCTTGAAAAACGAGAGGCGGGGTGGGGGGGGTGGGGAGCATATTGGTTGGCATTACATGGACCTTGGCTTTATACTTAAATTGTATCCAACTGTTCCAGAATTGAAACACCTCATATTAAAGAGTATGCTAAAGATACTGTAAACATGAACAATTGTCTTGAGCAATGGGGACTCACAAAATTGTACAATTCTTTTCAGTGTTTTTAGAGGAGCACATGAAAAGAAGTCACACAGGACTTGTAAAATCCAAAATTCCTTGGCTCCTGCTTAAACCTCTATGGTTAGAATCATGAAGGATGAGCTCTGGAGGATGGTTGCTTACTGAACTAGTGCAATGGTTCTCAAACTCTCGAATTTCAAAATACTTTGACATTTTATATAAATCTGTTAGTAATGGCTGTATCAGAAATTAAACAAAAAACTTATGAAATATTTAATATTTTGGCATTCATTTTTAAAATTAGGAAAAATTAAAATGTATTTAATTCACTTGCTGAAAAAAAAAGACTGGGAAGATGGAATAGATAAGTACTGGCAGCACAATCGTGAGGACCTGAGTTTGCATGCCCAATAGCCACACAGCGTGCACACCTGTAACCACTGCTAGGAGAAGGGAGGGGAGGGAGAGATGCCGACAATCACTGCGGTCCACTGGCCAGCCAACTTAGCCAAAAGACAATTTGCTGCGGGTTCAGTGAAACTGTCTTTCAAGGGAATAAAACAGAGAGTGATAACGCAGGACATCCGACATTCTGCAAACACACATGCACACAAGGGCAAACACTACACATAAATACATCACACACACAAGTAAATGTGCTATTAGGTTAAAATAACCAATTTTATAAAAAGTAACTCTACTTTTCAAAACAAATAGCGAAAATGGTAGCATTTTACGTTTTTGCAAATCTGTGTCTAAATCAACAGAAGTAGCTGTATTCTCATATCTGTTTCTGCATTCAGTCTGCGTAGTAGTAGTAGTAGTAGTAGTACTGCATAGCCCCTGGAAGACCCATGTACAATCGTGAGCAAATGTACTTGAAAAGGAGGCTACAGAGATAGCTCCGTTGGTGCACGCTTGCTGTACAAACTTGAGGACCGGAGTTCAAGCCCCTGGACCCAAGTGAAAAAGCTGGGTAGATCACAGGGGCTCACTAGCCAACTAGCATAGACAAACCGGAGAGCCGAGGTCCCAGTCTCAGAAAACTAAGGGGATGGTGTCTGAGGGAAACAAAAAAGCACATCCTCCTCCCACCCCACACAAAGCATTTGAAAAGGGCAACTATGTCCTAGCATTTCTACACAAACAGCTTCTACTTTACAGAAACGCTGAAAGAGGCTTAGGGACTCAAAGGAATCCAGTGAACACAATGAAAACTGCTGGCTTGGTGACGGGAACTATAAGAAATGGAATATTATTTCTGAAAACTGCAATTCTTCATAACACAGAGAAGGGGTCTTTCTCTCACTATGTTACTGCCATCTCTCCAGCCCCATCCTACTATTCTTATGCTTTAAAAACAGCAGTAACAATCTGTAGCAATGGGCACTAAGTCTCAGTGACACAGCAGACTGACTACAGATGGTAATAATACACTGTACATCTCAACAGGCTCACAGGAAGGATGAAGTACCCTTGAAAGATTGAAAGATTATGAAATATATACATGTATTCAAACAATACTTGATTCACAATTAATATGGACAATTTTTGGTTATCACTTAAAACTTTAAAGGTAACAACCTATGATAATATATTTTAAAATAAGATTTTGAATGCTCCCCAAACAAATGATGTTTGAGGTGAGAGATACACCAATTAACATGAGCTGCTTACTAAGTATGCATTGAAATACTAAACTGTGCTCCATAATAGGTATGTCTATTATGTGACAAAAGTAAAGATTAAAAAATAATTGTGCTTATATGCACACATATCATGTGGTTGCATGTGTATGTGTGGGTGCATGTGTGTGGAGGTCAGGTTGGTGTCTGGTTTTTCAAGACAGGGTTTCTTTGTGTATCCTTGGCTGTCCTAGAACTCACTCTGTAGACCAGGCTGGCCTCGAACTCACAGAGATCCACCTGCTTCTGACCCTGAGTGTTGGGATTAAAGGCGTGCGCCACCAGCGCTGGGCTTCAACCACATCTGAGACAGCATCTCTCACTGAATCTGCGCACTGGCAGCTCTCCTGGCTGGCCAGCAAGCCTCCAGGACCGTCTCCACCTCCCTGGCACTGGGTTACAAACACATGTGGATGAGTGCCTGCTCTCTGCATTGATGCCGGAGTCTCACACTTGCACAGAAGGGACCTTAGCAACTGAACAATCTCTCTAACTTACAATTTTTTTTAAACCTGGGAAGAGTGGGCCTGTTTATGAGGGTAACTTAGCAACATGCAGGTAAACACAAACATAAATACCCATTCAACTAGATTCAGAGACAGTAGGGACAGTGTTATAACTAATTCCATGCAAACCACAAAATCTTTTTCTTAAAAAAAAATAAATTTTTCTATAATAGATTAGCATTTATAACATTGAAACAATGTTCAAGGTTGCTAGTTTTTAAGTAAATCCTTGATGTTAGGTTTTATATCATGCCATTCTGAAGACTGACTATTTAAGGGTAGCTGTTTGTTATAGCCACTGTTTCTCTCTTATGTCCCCTACGTTTAAGTTATAAAGTAAACAGTTCCAGACTGCTGAGCTTTTTTCTGTTTCTATGTCATATGACCTTTTTTCTAGTTTCTACCACTTCTTAACCAAGCTGGCAAATAACACACTATTTTATGAACACCATCAGACACTATCTCATTGACTCCTGAGAAGTTGAGAACTGCTCAGCCTTAAAAAAAATTCTTCATGTATTTTAACTTAATACAGTCTCAGAATTTAACACTAGATATGAAAATTATACTACTGTATTAAATTTAAATGCACTTCAGTGGACTTACAGTTTCAAAGGTTTTATAGAGTACAGTACAGCACAGTAATTTCGGAGACTATCTTTTTATTAAAAGTGTAACAGCATTATTTAGAAACCAGGAATATTTGCTGTTACATTAACATTTATTTGCTTTATTATCCTTTACAAACAAAGGTTTTTAATGGACCAGGTTAGAACATGAACATATGTGTGCTATGCACACATACATACAGATGCACACATCAAGAGAGCCATAAAGTATTTCTTTGGTGCAAGTGTTTCAACAAGCAAAGAATTTAGTTAAAAACAAAGCACTGAGGATCTGTCAATACTATAATCTAGCATTAAAACTATAGGAACAGGGCAAGATGGTACAGCAAATAAATGTGCTTGCCAAGGAAGCTTGGTGACCGGGGTTGGATTCCTGGAACCCTCCTAAAAGTGGAAAGAAAAAAAATGACTTCACAAAGTTGTCCTGACCTCTCCCAACATAAATACATATGCATATACACAATAATAAATTAAAGATTAAAGAAGTATAGGGGCATCTTCTAACACTTACAAATCACAAATGGGTTCTGAAAATTAATGTTCTCTAAAATTCACTCAAACATTTGCCACTACAATAAACTTAAGTCCAAAAAAAGAATACAAGTGCCTTGCCTAGAATGTTAATAGCATGGATACAAGGTGTTTGTTCTATTAATAAGAGAAAGGTTTTGCTGGGGTTTGGAACCAGAGAATCACTTCAACAATTAACAGGAAGACACCATCACACAGCCACAGAAAATACTTAAACATGTAAACTTCACATTCTTTCCTTCTCCAAGGCCAGTCAGACATTGGCCAAGTAACTAAGAAACAAGATTTTATCACAAAAAAACAATCAAGTTCTGAGTCCATCCTGGGATCCATAGGCATTCATTCTTAAGTCTTCTACTTTAAGACTTACACAATGATGGTTTGTTTATGTCCTTCCAAAATTCCTGTGGAAAAAAATCACCAATCACGTATGAAGAAATGGAGCCTTTAGAAGTTGGTCAGGCATGAAGGTTCTTTTCTTGTAAAGGGATCTCATAAAGAGGTTCACATAGGGCTGGACCCTTCCTTGTCCTTCTTGTCAAAGCATTCAAGGTACCACCTAGATGTCAAAAAGACCCTGGGCCTCCTGTGAAAAATACATTTCTGTTATTTCTAAACTGCCTACTCTCAGATTTTTTTGTTACAGCAGCACATACCAAGACAGATGTTAATGACAGCAGTTAACATATACTGATCATTTGCTATGTATCAGGTATTTGAGCTAAGTAATTCACATAGTTACCTTATTTAATTTTCTTAATAACAACATGAAAAAATACTACTGTAAATTCCATTTTTCAGCTAGGAAAAATGGGACTTTCAAAAGCTAAATTACTTTCCTAAGGTCATAGATGTGATATGTAGTGAGTGGAATCTGGGGTTCTGTCTGCTTAACTCCCACAAACAGAAATAACTAGAACAATTATTATGCAGTCATACCATTGTTTCAGTGGCTTTCAATTACTGATTAGATCAAGTTTAAAAGTGTTACAGGGGAAGCATCATTCATTTGTTCATTGAAAAGAACTTTCACTGAGTACTAATAGGTTTTAACACTGTATCAGATGCTTCAAAGGCAGTAAGAAATTCTGAGAGGTTGCTAAATAAGTGTTCTGTGAATCAGCCACATCCATGACAAAATATCAAGAAAAAAAATCAGAGCTCTCTGGTACATAACAGCATCCTAACAAGACACTATGATGTTCTATAAATGTACTGTTACAAAGGACAAACTAGAATAGAAAGGTCACACACCTAAGCATCTATTAGCATAATTTTGCAACCTTACTACAGAGTTTCTACCAAATAACATGCACAATGAAAACACCCATTGTGTGTGTGTGTTTGTGTGTGTGTGTGTGTGTGTGTGTACACATGCGTGCACAGATACAAACAGGGAGGGGGATGAGTAAGCAAGAGAAAGAGTAAAAGATCCTTCACTTTCCAACCCAATTTGGAAATTCTGTGTTGGGAAAATGATGATCATGAGCGCCTTGGCTTTTCCCTTTCCAGCTTGAAGAGACATATGGCTGCAGGGTACATGGCTCCTGCTTGCCAAGTAGCTGGCAGAAGCAGATGACAAGCTGACCCCCTAAATTCCACTTTGGCACCTCCTCTGACTACGACTTTGGAGAACTGATTACAAAACTTCCAAAAGCAGCTAGATAAATTCTAAAGTAAGACACCATCCATTCTGGTTAACTTTAACTCCAACCAAAGAGGTGTGGTACAAAGGAACAAAAAGGGAAAAACAAGCTAGAAAGGCTTCCAGGGTCATTTACAAAGCTGTCTTTAACCTTGCCCACACAGTGCCCATCACACTTCCATCCATCATTATTATAAACACAGGAACTGTACCAGAAGCCAACGCGTAGCAAGAAAACCTTTTGTCTAGTCTACCTAACTATGTATACTTTTCACTTCTTATGCCACTACGATATACATTAAACTAAATAAGGATTTTACTTACATCGTTTCCAGTTTCTGCTATATAATGTATTATGTATGGATGTAAAGAGACAACACACTCTTGTACCTTAAATGTCAGTATATACAAACTTGGGAAGATGGCACAGTTTGGAAACAGTGCTTTATTAAAAAAAAAAAATCAATATAATGTCCCCACAGGTTCCTGATGTAAAATTCTATAAAAAGGCTTGTAGATTTGTAATTATGGTGTGTCAGCTACATTTAAACAAGAGTGTTAAAAGATTGTTAAAGTTAAGGCAACACAATTGCAGTGTGAATTGTCCCAGTCTCACCCTAATCTACTGGTGTCACTTTCATTTAATCAGAGGAGAACTATAGGGCAATGTCAGTGAGATTTCTAATACTTTAACATTCTTTGTTCACACTGGATTTTAAGCTATTACCAATCAAAATGGTTATAAAAAGATGTATTTAATAGAGTATTTTTAATCAATTAATTCACCCACCAGTGGGCTAGCTATCAGGCATTACTAAAAGTTGGCTTTAAATCAAAGATCACCTTCTAAATTAAATGGATTAAATTTTTTTTCTTGTAGAATTTCTTGAATTTACCACATGTCTAGTAACAAACTTATTTTATAAACACATATCCCACTTGGAAATGTAGAGTAGACAAAAATCACTTAGCTAAAATACCACATCTTGACACAGAGTCAAGAAAATAAGTCCAAATTTTCCTCCACTTTAGTGAAAATATTTTCTAAATAACTAGTACAAAAAAAAAGCTACTATGCCAAGGATTTGTATTTATGTCACACATTTTAAATTAAGTAAGGCCTGATGTGTAGAGGTTGACAGCATATAGGTGTACCACCAACAGCCTCCAAATAAATTATAGCATAGACAAAATAGAGATCCAGGAGCTAGGTGCACAGATGATCAATCATCTTAGTTTACCTGGATGTCTCCAGTTTTAACAGAGAATGCTCCACATCCTAGGAAACTCGAGTCCAAGAAAATCAGGACAGTTGATGCCACTTAAACATCAATGGACAGAACCAGATAGATGACAGTAATGTCACAGATCTGTACTGAGGAAGAAAATTAGGAATAGTATTTGGTCATTTCCTACAAGAGTAGCCAGACTAGCTGTGACATATCACAGATACCTGTAAATCTAGTAATCTGAGAAAAAAAAAATCTAAATCTTTTTAAAAGAGCCAGCCAGACTATGCTAGTTAGTTTATTAACTTGACACATTAAAGTCACCAGAAAGAGGGACACTCAGCTAAGGAATTGTCTCCATCAGATTGACCTACTGGCACTTTCTTGCTTAATGATTGATATGAGAACACCAAGCCCTGGGCAGTGCCACCTCTGGAGAGGTGGTCCTGGGCTGAATGTGAAAGCAGACTGCACAAGCCCTGGAAAGCACAGTGGTAAGCAGTCCTCTTCCATGGCCTCTGCTTCAGTTCCTGCCTTGGCTTCCCTCAGTGTCGGCCTGTTACCTGGAGGTTAAAGATGAAATAAACCCTGTCCTATTTAAATTACTTTTGGTAGTGGTATTTATCACAATAACAAAAAAGTAACGAATACACAGATCAAATCTACCAACAATGCTCAGTATTGTCCATGTATCACTTAACTGAAATGCTTGGGACCAAATATGTTTCAAATTTCAGAGTTTTTTCAGATTTTGGAATGTTTGTATAAATTTTACCAGCTGAATGTCCGTAACTCCAAAATCAAAGTGCTCCAAAATCTGAAAATGTTCTATGTCACATCAGCACTCAAAAAGTTTTGGATTTCTAAATATTTTGAATTTCAGATTTTCCAGTTAGGGATGGTCAATCTGTACTGAGTCACATGTTAACAAAGTTGATTGCTCAGAAAAATTTCATTTAATTGCCCCTATCTATTTAATTGCACATGTCTATTTCCACAGCCTGAATTAATCCTAAAAAGAGAAAAATCTTGCAACTGAGAGGGTGTATTTAAGGCCCCCTCTTCATCAGAGGCTTAGTACCAGGTCAGCCTCACTGCTGTCCAACATTCTTAGTAAACAGACTCTTTCCTGTTCCTAGTGACTTATTCTCCCCTCTAACTTGTTATTGTTTAGGTAACATTTCTCTGGAAGGAGGGCACCATGAAGCTCTTACTATTTTCCACTTGTGTTGGTTTGAATGAGAATGGCTCCCATAGGTATACATATCTGAATGTTTGGTCCCTAATCAGCAGAGCAATTTGGGGCCTTGTATGAGGGGATATGTCACTCAGGGTGGGCTTTAAGGTTTCATAGCCCATAACAGACCCAATCTCTGGCTCTCTCTGCCTTCAACTTGAGAATAAGATTTAAGCCCTCGGCTACTGCTCTAGCACCATTCCCATCTACCTGCTGCCATGCTCCCACCAGGATGGTTACAGATGCACCCTCTGAAACTGTAAACAAAGCCCCAGTTAAACGCCTTCTTTTCTAAGTTGCTTTGGTCATGGTGTCTCTTCACAGCAACAGTGACTAAGACACCAGCTAAAGCACTATCAATGAAACTCACTTCTACTTCCAATTAACATACAGGCAGGGTCTTACCCACTAGACTGCTTCCACCATTTGCCATCATGATCAGGTGGCCATCTTGTACCACTGCATTATCTCCCTGATGCCAACCACCATCTATTAACTACCTGTTTCCATACTCCCTTAACTCTCAATCCTTCTGTCCAGATTTCCTCCTAAATCCCCACATTGGGGACTTCTGAATCACAAATGCTGCAGCAGATTTTATTAAACTTCACAGTATAATCCATCCAAAATGAACTCTAGGACAGAAACCTAGAATATAAATTCTAGTGG
Source organism: Peromyscus aztecus (assembly GCA_902168405.1). Taxonomy (NCBI): domain Eukaryota; kingdom Metazoa; phylum Chordata; class Mammalia; order Rodentia; family Cricetidae; genus Peromyscus; species Peromyscus aztecus. The sequence continues at coordinate 50,091 of CABHPQ010000257.1, forward strand.
CTCTCAAGTTTAAAAGAAAAAACAAAATGAACACCACTTCTTCCAATAAAGCTTATGACTTCTGAAGTGAAATGGAATTACAGGAAATGGACAACTGACTACAAGGGTTGAGAATAGAAGCTGGTTTTGAGATTAATCTTTAAAAAGAGTCTGTCCAGGAAGGATGGGATGTCTCAGCAGGTAAGAGGTGCTTGCTGTCAAGCCCGACAATCTGAGTTTGATCTCTAGGCCCCACATGGTAGAAAGAGAGAGCAGACTCCTGAAAAGTGTTCTATGATCTTCATACCTGTGCCATAGCACAAATGCCCCCTTCCATACACAGAGTAAATAAATAAATGCAATTTAAAAAAAATACAACAAACCTAATGAGCAGAAATCCTTTTCACAAAACCAAGAACATTCTTGAATCATGAAGCTGATTAAGAAGTCTTTGAAACTAAATTTGAAGAAGGGGAAAACAGCTTCTCTTTTAAGTGCTTTTTATTATAAAAAGGTAAACATATACAGAAGGCCTATGATCATTCTTCCCCAACGATTAATGTCTGCTCATCCATACTCCCCTTTGGGATGAGGTAAAATGTAGAATTCCACCTTAGTATATTAACACAGGACAGAATCACAGCAAAATAAGTTCTTAGGAAAAATAAGGAAGTAATATTTATGGATGTAGACTGTATTCAGCAAGTCAAAATATGAGCAATCAATGGGTGAAATACCAATTTTAAGTTTAAAAGTATATGTCTTAGTTTTACAGTATGTAAGAAGAAATGCTACAGCAAAATGTCAACAAGTGAGCCATGACAGAAACGTGATGCACATGTTCATTAACTTCTATAAGCAATTTGAGATTATGGTAAATTATGAAAAAGTTTCATGAAAATTCACTGAAATATGAATACCAAAATTAAACTTTGGTAATGCCCTGTTAGACCGCAAACCAAACTCCACCTACTTCCAGGCAGTTTATGTAAGCATCTGAGAATCTGGGAAAGCCCCACAACTTAGTTCCTACTTAAATGACGTTTCTCTAGCATATGTATTGTAAGGATATAACTACTTAAACTGAATAAACTTATAGAACAGTATACAGACCACAAGGGTGTCGAGGACATATCAATTAATGGGAAAACACTGCAAACCATTTCCCATGATATCTACTTCAAAGCATTCTCTCACACACCCTGGCTCTTTTCGGCCAAATAGACAATGTGCTAAAGCAAATGACACAAAGAAAGTCCGGCTAAAGAGAGCACAACTGTGGGCTGAGGGATGGTGTGGATTAGTTGTATTTTGGGTTATATACCTCATACTCCCCTCCGTTATCCCAAGTTCTAATGCTCTACTCACAACATCCCAGTTGTAATCAGAACCCTTCTTTCGTTTGCTTGCTCTGCTACTAATTTGAAGTATGACTTTCGATACAATTTAGATTTTGTAGACTTCATTAAACATGTTCCTGAT
>CABHPQ010000258.1:0-28866 GCA_902168405.1 Peromyscus aztecus
GGTGCGTAGAAAGCTGCTGATTTTATATGTGGATTTTGTGTCGTGATTCTTCACTGAAAATGTTGATCAGATTGAAGAGTTTTCTGATAAAGACTTTAGAGTCACGCCATCTGCAAGTAATGGTAATTCAAAGCAGGACTCTTGATAAATGGGATGGAAAAATTTTAACTGTAAAATCCCTGTGCTCTTGCCAATAGATGAGAGGAACCACTTAGACCCTGACATTAACATTCTTAATTTGTCTTCCAACAGAAATTTAAGGAGCAGCAGTACAAACCACTTAGGTTGCTAAGAACATCAAGGACAAATTGATTACTAAAGATGGCTGGAAACGGAGGCAGCCTGTTTACTGCAGCAACTGCTGCTGGAGACGTTTAGAAGAAGGGAATGTCAGCTGTACAAGTCAGGGAGATCAGACTCCTACCCCTGAACTATCTTGAAATGCAGCACAGTGGTCTGGAGCTGCCAGTTGAGGGTGGCATTCCCTATTTGGGCTTGGAAAGGACACTCTTGGGTCAAGCTGTGGAGCCAGCTTGGCAGCCCCATAAGCTGTTCATGGCTGAGCGTTAGCAGTGATCCCGGACCCACAAGTCATTCTAGCATCTCCATAAAACCGTGGGAAGGAACCGCTCCTGGCGCCAACACTGCCTCATTTCTCCTGGGCCTATGCAAGCGTTTGTTCAGTGACAGCTCTGCTGACGTTCCCTGGGTAAAAATCTGCAGACGAAGCCCTTAGGGCTCCTGAAAGCTCACTCTCTGAACTCAAGGTACTTTGTCATTTTAGGTATATGTGAAAAAAAATTAGACAAGGCTAATCTTGGTAGCTCTGTCATTTCTAAGAAGTATATGAGCCGAGAGGCTAACGTATGAACTTGATCTCCCTTATCCATATAATATGTCCGCTGTGGAGCTCTGGTCCTCGCCATTCCACCCTGGTGGCAGCCTGGAGGTGGGCATTAAATTGGTACAGGTTGGGCCTCCTAAATCTGAAACCCAGAAATGCTCTTAAGTGAACAACAGCAAACCCCAAACTTTTGAATGCCAGCATGGAATCAGAAGTGGGAATTCCACACATGACCGTGTCTTCCCCACAGTGGTACACCTGTCATCCCAGCACTTAGGAGCTAGAGTGGGGAAGACTGACATCTGAAGCTCCACGTATAGTACATAAAACTGACTCCAAGCTGTGTAAATAGGGTGTGTAGGAAGCAAACGGATTTGGTGTTTAGACTTTTATTCTCCTCTCCATCCTCATCTCATTAAAACATCCAGAAAGATGCAAAAACCCAGGTCATTTTCTGGTCTCAATAATTTTGGACAAAGTATATCCAATCTGTAGGAGGAAAAAAAACAATCCCAATTTTGCATTTGTGTAGAGGAGAAATTTTCATTGTATAATCAAATGCACTTTCTGAGAGGAATGAAAAACATTTAATTTCCTTTTTTAATTATAGACTCCCAGCCCTGGATGGGATATTAAAATGTAATCCAACAGGTGCCAATGAGAAAGAGCCCCCACTGGAACAGTTTAAGCAGCCAAATTAATAATGTAGTATTGGAAACTGGGCTGTGGTGGTGCACACCTTTAATCCCAGCAATTGGGAGGAAGAGTTAGGTGGATCTCTGTGAATTCGAGGCCAGTCTGGTCTACAGAGTGAGATCCAGGACAGGCACCAAAACTACACAGAGAAACCCTGTCTTGAAAACAACAACAACAACAAAAACCCAGATCATAATGTAGTATTGGATTATAACCTAAAATATAAACACCCATGTGCCCAGACCCACCTAAGTAACTGATTGAATAAATAATAAACAAAGGAGAAGAGAGAAATGTGTGCAGTGTGTAGATGCTTGCTCCTTAAGGAGGAAGAAGGTCCCTTTCTCCCTGATCATGGGCTACACCTAGTAGCTTACATCTCAGGGAGTTGAGCATGGGAAGACAGGGTCAATTGTTGAGCTTTGCTAGGTGATCAAGGTTAACTTACTAGAGCACTCATTGACAGCAGGTACACTAATATGATAATGAGGATACTTGGTACCTCTGTAGTCTTCGTCCTCAAGTTCCCAAGATCCATCTTATGATTTAGAGAGAGAGAGAGAGAGAGAGAGAGAGAGAGAGAGAGAGAGATGCAAATCGAAAGGCATCCTATAAAATACTTGACCAGAACTTCTTACAGTCAAAGTTGGGCCTTGAGGGATGGATGGCTAAATGGTTAAGAACACTGGCTGCTCTTGTAGAGGACCCAGGGTCAGTTCCCAGCACCCACATGATGGTTCACAATTGTTTGTAACTCTGGTTCCAGGGCATTCAGTGCCGTCTTGTGATCTCTGCAGGTACTGTATACACATGGTACCCAGACATATGTCCAGGCAAAACCATTCACAGAAAACATTTTAAAAATAAAACAATTAGCTTTTTGAAAATGTCAAAGCTGAATCTGGAGAAATGGCTCAGTGGCTAAGAGTGCATCCTGCTGTTGCAGAAAGTTGTTTCCTGAGCCCTTGTCCAGTGGTTTGCAATGACTATAACTCCAGTTCTAGGGGATTCAATGCCCTCCTCTGACCCCTGTGAGTACTGCACTCATGTGCACATACCCACACACCATCAAACACACACACACACACACACACACACACACACACACACACACACACACACAGAGAGAGAGGAGGTTATTTTAAAGTATCAAAATCATTAAAAATAAGCAAACCAGGCTGGGCGGTGGTGGTGCACACCTTTAATCCCAGCACACAGGAGGCAGAGGCAGGCAGATCTTTGTGAATTTGAGGCCAGCCTGGGTTACAGAGTTCCAGGAAAGGCGCCAAAGCTACACAGAGAAACCCTGTCTCTAAAAAACAAACAAAACAAAACAAAACAACAAAAAACAAAAACAACAACAACAAAAAAGCAAGTCTAAGAATCTATCATAGCCCAGAGGAACTCAGGGAGCTGTTATGATTAAGTATAGTATGGAGCCCTGGATAGGATCCTGGGCCAGAAATCACTGTAAATCAAGTGACTCAATGAAATCAAATGAAGTGTGTGGTGTTTGGTCCGCAGTGACTTGTCAAGGTTGGTTCTGTAGCTGTGACACATGCTGTGGCAGACTAAACTGCTAACCAAAGAGGAAGGAATCTGGGGTGGGGGCTTGTGAGAACTCTGTACTCTTTCTGCAGCTTGTTGATACGTGTACAACTGTTTTAGGGCTGGTAAGATGGTTCAGCGGGGAAAGGTGCTTGCTGCCAAGCTTGACAATCTTGAGTTCAATCCCCGGGTCCCACATGGTGGAAGGAGAGAACTGACTCCTGAAAGTTGTCCTCTGACCTCCACAAGCACACTCATGTGCCTGCACACGTACACGTGTAAAGAAAGAAAGGAAAGCTTTCTAAACAGTTTACTGAAAGCTAAATTTATGTAGCAGGTTACTCTCTAGATATCTGAGAGCGTCACTGTGAAGGCAAGATGTTAAAAGGTTTGTTTTTTCAAGATTTATTTATTTTTATGTTATGTGTGTTTGAGTGTGTGTATCACATTTGTGCTGGTATCCATGGAGAACAGGTAAGGGTGTCGGGTCCCTTAGAGCCAGAGTCACACAGTTGTAACTATTTTCTTATCCCCTCTTTTTGACAATTGAAGAAAGTTAATTACCTTTTTCCCTTTTACAAAAAATGTTTGTCATTTTAGGAGGGAGAGTAAACGCAGCCCAGGGACCAAGAAGCATTTTTAACACACACTCAGAACTAGTGGAACAGAGGAAATGCGAGCTGAGGGATGGGACTCAAGCTTGTAATCTCAGCCCCTGGGATGCTGGGGCAGGCAGGGTTGCCACCAGTTCAAGGCCAGGCTGGGGTACAAAGGCAGTTCATACCACCCAGGGCTACAGCGTGAACCCCTCTCTCAAAACGAAAGCAAAGACGCAGGAAAAGACATGGTGTGCCCTTTCAAGGTGACACCTGTCCTCTGCACTGGCCGTGACGGCTGTGACCACTGTTTCTCCAAAAACACTGACATTCTCAGGCTCTCTAAACCTAGCTGGCTTCTGCAACGGTGGCGAGGCCCCAGGCTAATAATGGTCTGAAACTGGTCCCAGATACCTTCTTTGTCCATCCAGTTTCCAGCTTTGGGGCCTCTGGTCAATGAGATGCTTCTGGTCTGAGTGTCACACCAGATCCTGAGCCTGGTGATGAGGCTTCCCACGTGGTCTCATGACCCTCTGTCTCTGCGTGTCATCAGGAAGGCCCACACTAAGTCCCTAGGGCTTGATGTAGGGACAGCAACTTTCGTTCTTCTGTCGGAGTGAAAAAAACAACGGCAGCAGGTAGAGATTTAGAAAATGGAAACTAAGCTCTGTGCACAGTACTTCACAATTGCACCATCTGCTCTGATCCCGCCATTCCTTTTCCTCCAAGGCTTATGTTCATTCTGGTTGTGTGTGTGCACGTGCGTGTGCGTGTGTATGTACGCGCGCGCGTGCACAAGGGGGACTCGTGGTATCTACTTCAACTAGTGTGAGTGTATAAAGCTTTCTGACTTGACTCCTCTCTTTAAACCAGTCTTCCAGTCCCCTTGTTTGTGTTCTGCATAGTATACAACATCTTTTTGTCACCTACCCACACCCTAGAGGGTGGAGTCTCAGGGCCTCAGCTCTGGAACATTCTCTGTACTTTTCTTACAACATATTATTTACTTATTATGCATTACTACTCCCCTGGCCTCCCTGCCCACATACTAAAGATCAAACCTCATGCATGCTAGGCAAATACTCGACCACTGAGCTACACCCCTGGCCCTTTTTCATTTTTATTTTGAGACATGGTCTTGTCAAGTTGCTTTCATTGGCCTTGAACTTCCTCTGTAGCTCTGTGAGTCTCCTGCCTCAGCCTCACAAATAGATCTAGTCCCCGGGCTGCATCCCCAGGAGTGTCAGTTACTATTTAGAGTACCAAGACATTCTGCTGGAGTGAAACTAGCCAATGAGGTCAAATGAGGCTCCTGCTGGAACTCACCCATAGACTTCCTGGGCATGAAGCTGCTTCCAGACAGATAGAGTCAGAATTGCATGGATATAGGGGATACCTAGCTAGTGAGCCCCGATTCTTGCTGGTGGGGAGAGATCCCAACACACTGGTAGTTGGGGGTCACAGAAGCATTCTGTATTGATTGCAGTGTGAGAATAGGAGGAAATGCTTTATACCCACCTCGCCCCGGAATGCAGCAGGAGAGTGTGTGAAGGTGCTGACATTTTAAATGAGATAATAAAAGTGCTCGCTGAGAAGGTATAATTTAAGGCCTGAGTCAGGAGCATGGCAGAGTCTTAGGAATGGCTCAGTCCAAAGAAAGGGACTGTTAGACCAAGAGGGAAGAGCAGGCAGCAGCGTCCAGAGGTCAGACAAGTTCCCCTGGGCTGGGAACTTTATTATCCTGAAATTCATGAAGAACAGATCTTGCTGAATGAGCCATCTTTTCTTATTTTTATTTTTTCACCTGAATCTCCCAAGAAAAGTGAAATGCCAAAAGGTGATGGGTCAGTTATGAACATCAGAGCTTGCCAGGAACAGCCCTCATACTGACAACCTCAGGCACGATTTTTAAAAAATGTGTGTCTGTGCAGGTGCTCATACGTGCGGAGGCCAGAGGTCGACCTTGGCTGTCATTCCTCAGGCACCACCCACCTTGTTTTTTTGAGTCAGGGTCTCTCGCTGACCTAGAATGTGCAGGTTCAGCTAGGCTACCTGGCTAGTGAGTCCCAGGGCTCTGTCTATCTCTGACCCACTAGTGCTGGGATTACAGATATGTTCCATCATGCCTAGCTCTTATTTTTGTTTTAATGTGCATTCTGGGGCTGGAACTCAATTGCTTGTGTGTTCAAGGCAAGTACTTTACCAGATGAACCGTTCCTGCTGCCCTCTGGTGCCATTTTGAAAATGAAGACCTATCCAGTCCCTCTCCACCCCTTGCCCCAGATGTAAAAGATGAGGCAACTGTGAAGTTGGGATAAAGCACACTCCGGTTGTCATGAGACTGTGGATGTCATTCAACTAGCTCACAATAGGAGCTCCAGAGTCGGGCAGCTAGAACAACCCCTTTTCCAGGATGATTAGCTGCGATTTCTCTTATCCAGCTTCTGATTTTTCTCCTACTTTGATTACCTTTCATGAATAATTGGGGGAAAATAATTGGTGGGTTTCATTTGAGCATCCCAGGCTGGTGGTGGAGGAAAGGCTTGGGCCTCCTGTTCTCTCCTTTGCCTATTTCAATGTGACACCAGCCAGTGTGACAGTAATTGTATCTGATGATCTAATTGCCCACCCTTCAAAGGAGTCAGGAAAATGGGCCAGATTACACAGCCACCAATAATTTCGCCTGGGGAATTACTGTTCAAAGGCCCGGTGTGATGGGTGTTCGTGAAGCAAAGGCGAGAAGGGAAATTGGACTGGAGAGACACAGACAGTTGATCACAAAGCCTTCTGCCCTTTCTCCCCAAGCACACCCCTGAACACATGGCACAGTGTCTCAATTTAACTTCGGTTTACCACAGTCTAAAGAAAATGGGGTTGATTCATGACAGTAAATAGTTATTCTGTCTAGCAACTATGGTCAGTCAGGCCATGCTTAATTTGATTCTATCTAATCCAGGTGTAATACCACACATTCCCCACTTAACCTCCTCCAACTAAGGACCTGGCTTTCAGAGAGCGTGCCAGGGAGCTGGGCATTGCTTTCTGCCTGTGACACGGGGAACTTGAAAAGCTTCCCAGGGGCTCTAGGTTTTTGTGCTATGTTGGCTTACTAGCACCATGTTGGAATGAGCAGAGTCAAGTGTTTAAAATTTAATAATGTGTTTCCTTGGTGCTGTAGTTCAGATCTGAAATATCTCCTGTTGGTTTATGTTTTAAAACACCTGGTCCCTGGCTTATGGGACTATTTAAAAGGATAATTTATGTATTTTTATTTTATGTGTGTTAGTGTTTGCCTACATTTATGTATGTATGTGCACCACTTGTGTGCAGTACCTGCAGAGGCCAGAAGAGGGCATCAGAGGCCCTGGAACTGGAGGTACAAATGGTTGTGAGCTATTGTGTGGAGGTTGGGACTTCTAGAAGAGTGGCCAGTGCTTTTAGCCACTGAGCCATCTCTCCAGCCCCTTGTGGAGTTATTGTGACAGTTGTGAAGTCTTTAGGAGGCGGAGCCTGGCTGGCAGAAGTAGGTCACTGGGGGCAGGGAAGAGTCTATCTACCCCTGGTCCCGGCCCTTACTCTGCACTCCGCTTGCTGTGCTCCACTGTGAGGCATGTGCCCTCCCTGTTGCTTCTGAAACCAGGAGCTAAAGCAAACCCTTCCTCCCCCAGTCACGCCTGTCAGGTGATGAGGTCACTGAAAGTGACAGGCACGCTCCGCTCTTTGGTTCCTGACCACGGCTTTGGGGGTCATGAAAACCCAGCCCCGCCCTTGAAGCGCTCTGTCACTGCTCTTTTCTCCCCATAACAATTCTGCAGTAAATTCTGCATATTCTGATATTTGACCGTCACAGTCCAACTTGTTTTCTATCCAGCCACCTGGAGGCTCCAGGGTGTGGCAGAGTGGGGTGAGGTGTCAAAATAAGGAGAAGGAAATATTCAACTTTGACCCTCACAGAAGTGGACGAGTTAGAAAGCAAACGCTCACTGCCATTGAACACAAGCACAGGAGCTAGGTAGCCACCAGGGTACATGATGTAGCATGGCAGGCACACATATGAACATGCACAGACATAGGCATGCCTTCATGTGAGATGAGGAACCGAAGGGTGGGTCGGTTTTGGAGGATTTGTTTCCAACGCATTTGAACGGCTTTTCCATAAAACTGCCCCACTCTGCAAGCTTGCCGGGAATTGTTGGACAACCTCAGGAGAACCCAGGGTTCTGCTGATCTCCTGGGAAGTCCCCTGGATGGTTTAACTGCTGTGTTCAGAGTGGTGCCTGTCGCTCTGGCTGCTATGAAAGTTGTCCCCCCCCCCCCCGCCCCCCCCCCCCCCCCCCCCACCCCCCACCCCATGGGCTGTTTTCAGAGACAGGAAATCTGTCCCGCTCTGCCTGGGTGTAATTAAACTTCGGGTTGAAGTCTCACCCCAGGGCACTGCTGGCAAATTCAATAATGATGAATTAAGTGGGATATTTACAGCATTAATGTGAACAGGACTTAAAATAATGTGTACAGTTCACTTAATTACATTCCTTGTGACTCCACACCCGCTACCAAAATGTCATCTCGGCACCCGGCCTAATTGCAACAGCCCCGCCGTTTCTTTTCTCTGCCTGTGATTTCCATTTCTGTTTTCTCCGTGTTTAACTCTAAACCTGTTTGCTCAATTAGGGTTGGCACTTGTGGGGATCCTTCCTTCCCCCAGTTCCTTCGACCTGTGGCCGTTGTAATATTCCTTCGCTTTATTTATGGAATGGATTTCCTTTGTCCCTATTTTTAGAGGAAAGAATCAAGAATGATTGGTTCCTGAATGCCGCATGCTCTGTTCTTCTTGCTTGGTCCAAAGTTGGGTTGAGGTCTCTGGCTATGCTGTCTCCCCTGAGTGGGGGTCAAGGACCAGGCTCTGGCTGGTGTGACTAATGCAGACAGTGCCCACATTACCACCATGCCCTCCTTCCCATCAGCACATTCCCGTTAAGTTGCCCCTGGTCATTTCCTTGGAAGCAGGGTTTGGAAGGTGACCTAGGTTTCCTGTCTGTCCTGGTTATTCCAGGCCTCTGCTAAGCAAGAGCTTGTAGAAGTTGGATTACCAAGCAGTGGGCTCTTCCCCTTCCTTTGCCTACGATCCTCGGGACAGTTTTGAAAGTAGATGCCACTGGTTGTTGTCCCTTGGAGATCCATCTTATCTAAGGATGCAGCTTCTGCACCCTTTGGTCATACATTGTGACAGGGAACTGCTTGTCTGGGATAGGGCAGGAGAAGGAGGGTGAGCCTTGTATTTAGCAGGGAACAGGGCAGACTCTGGGTTCTCTCTTTGCTTTGGAGCCACACCAGGGAACCTACGCCCAGATGTTTGGTTCCCTGAACAAATGTGTAAACAGCTAATGCCCGCCTTCTATGGCTTGCTACATACAGCAGTGGTTCTCAACCTATGGGTCGATAGGGTTGTAGCATTAGGAAGGTTGAGAATCACTGTTGTATACCATCTGCCTTCAAGACTCATCACAGCTGTTAGGAATCCTCATCAAGGAATGAGGACTGGGTTTGAGAAAGAGAGAAGTACTTCAAACTAGCTGTGGGGAGACAGGATGGATTAGGAGGAAGTAGAACCCTAGGACAGTAAGCCCTCTCAGCCTCATGGTGCACCAGCAGTAGGAGGTGAGGCAGTGGTACCATGTGTTTATTCCTCCCGTTCACTTCCACCAGGGTCCCTGACTTCTGCTTCCCGTCAACTGCCTGCTCTGTAGACTCTCTTAACTTCTCTGTGCCACCAGCGGTTAAAGCACTGGAGTTACTACCCCTTCAGTCCAGGAGCAGGCAAGCTGAGAGTCTGGCCATTGGGTGTTAGACCTGCCCAAGTCAACTGCACTCTTCACTGTGGAGCAGAATGGAGCACAATGGTAGCCCAGGCTTACCCATCCATTCAGAAGGCATGCCTCAGAGGATACAGGTGGCATGTGGGTGGAACCCCCTCCCCCACTAAGGCTTATAAACCCAGAGATGTGGGTGTCAGATGGTGGCCCCTTCAGCTCCAGGACTCTGGGCTGGGTTGGGATCACCTGTCTGTATCGGGATAGAGGAATAACATCCTGAGCCATGTACTCTTGTCTAGGGAAACCAGCTCTTCTCCGTATTCTTGCCAAAGGACACCATGTGAGCAGAGGAGCGAGCTTCCCCTCCCACCAAGCAGCTTTTCAGCCCTCTGCAGGCATTGTTGAGTTTCCTACAATTCAACTCAACTCTGTCAGCATCTGCCTGGAGATGGTGTCATGTTCACGGGTGAAGGGCTCCGTCCCACAAGCCTGCTCGGCTTAAGGCACCGACATCCATCATCTGGGCTTCTGACCAGTGCTGAAGATTCCCACAAGCCCCTCTTCAAGTTTGCTCATTGGCTAGGAGTGTCTCACAGGACTCTGGGAAGGAAATTTAGTGGATTGCCGGTTCCTTCCAGAATGCCCTGATCATGACATGGAGGAGACATGGAGGCCAGGTGCAGGGAAAGAACCACACAGTGTGCACCAGCATTTCTACTCATTCAGTGCCCCAAGCTCTCTGAACCCAGCCCTCCTGGGCTGTTAGGTTGGCTTTCTTATGAGAGCATGCTTATTATGTTGTTGGCTGTGGGGCATGAATCCAGGCTGCAGCTCTTTCTCCTCTCTGGAAGTCAAGCCAATGTGTGGGACGGAAGGTTCCAGCCGTCTAATCATGACCAGCTGCCAGGCTCTCGGGGTCCTTTGCAAGAGCCATGACTTTGTCATTAGCTGCATCCTAAAGGGGTATCTTTTGACTCGTCTTTCTCTCTTAACATGGGAAATTCACAAGGGCCCAAGGAGTCCTAGGACCAGAGCCGAAGACCAAAATAGGTTTTCCTTACTACGTCACAGCATCAGCCCTCTCCACTTGCAGATCTCTGGGTGATGGATAACATCATCCATGCACCCCCGGGAGGAAGGCATTGGCGAGGATGTTCAGAGATAATTAGATGAAGGCTAACAGCGTAGGCTCATTAGCAGGCAAACTTTTTCCAATTACGAGATAAGTGAGCCTGTAAAACGACGCCTCTGGCAAATCAGTAGCAGTGTTATCTTTGAAGGCTCTTGCCAGGCAGCCAAAAATCTGTGGGAGAGTGTGGCCAGGAGAGGCACAGGGCTGTCAACATCCAGAGAGCATCAGGGACCAGGAGAGACCAGCCTCTGGGCAGCTTCTTTAGCTTTGGCCTTGAGCCAGGCAGGAAAATGGATGAGTAACCACTCGAGGTTCTACCCAGCATACTTTGCAAATGAATAGATGGCTTCCATATATACCATTTTCAGAGGCAAAGCCAGGCATACTTCCTACCCACGCGTCCTGACCCCTGGCAGCTGCCGGGAGACCATGCAGGTGTTAAAAAGAGTCTGGATGGAAATTGTCATCCATTTGGATGAGACCATGGTACTGAGAGGCAGCAGGATGTTCTCAGTCAGGTCCTCAGGAAGTCTGCTGACCTCACCATCCACTAGACTTACCGAAAGCATTGGCTGAAACTGCAGTGTGATTCTTTTCCTGTTGCAAGCCACTTTACTGAGCAGGAAGTTGTAAGAAATCCTATAGGACACATGTATGTATGTACATATATGTATATGTATAACCAGCTACCACACTGAATGCAGCTTTTGAGCAGGAAAATATTGGAAAAGGTATATGTCCTAGTGTGGCTATTATTTTATTCTTCTAGAGGAGGACATTAGAAGCTGTCGTTGGTGGTTAACTGTTAGAAGAAGTATTTAGGGCTGGGGAAGAGAGACTTGGATTTTTCCCGTTCACCCTTTCGTTCTGTTTGCGTTTCTGAGTCCCTGTGCTCTCCCCCACTATCAGATGTCAGCAGGGATAATCCGAGCAGTGGGATAACAATCATTCTTTTTCTTTATCATCTTTTTGTATTAAGAAAATCATTTTTTAAAAATGCACCAGCCTCCGCTGCTAGCCGCTGGTCCTCTGGGGAGGGAGCCCAGTGTTCTGTCTTTAACATGTGCAGCCACGCCTCAGAACTGAATTCCTCATCGCAGGCATTTCCAAATGGGCATTTTGACCAAAACAGGGGCCTTTGCTGTTCTCCAGAGGTGGAATCTTCTGGTCCATGCTTGCTCCTTCCACTCTCCTCAGTCCAGGATACAAATGCCAGGGCTCATTTGCTGTAGGGGGATGCCCTTCAGAATATGTGTGTGGGCCTTGCACTCAGAGGAACCTTGAGTTTGCTCTTTAGCGGTCAGCTAGAGGAAACTCTTTTTACAGAGTAAAAAGCCGTGTATGCCTAGGTCAGGCCCACCTGACTGATCTCCTTCTGCCAATGTCATCTGTGCCCCATCCCAGGGGTGACATCTATCAGACTCACAGTCTGATATCCAGGGATTGTGCATTGTGAACAGGAGGAGGCTGGAGGAGGCTGGAGGGGACTGAAAGAGGCTGGGGGGGGGGGGGGGGGGGGGGGTGGGGGGGGGCTGAGGGAGGCTGGGGGAAGCTGAAGGAGAAGCTAGGGGAAGCTGGAGAAGCTGAAAGAGTCTGAAAGAACCTGTGGGAGGCTGGAGGAGGCTGGAGGAGGCTGGTGCTCTCTTTAGAATTTCCATTTCTGACCTACAGAGGACAGTTCTGTAGTTTTACCATGAATCTGATACTTCCTGAAGAGTGTGACAGATAAACATTTTGATAACTAAGAAAGAGATTTCCTTTGCCCAATAGTTTTGCATCTGTATTAAATGAATATGGCCAGCATCTTTTGTGATGTGGCCTCCTCTGGCTTCAGGAAGGGGTTAAGCCAGTCTCATCAAGGGCTGGTGAGCATTACTTTTTTTGTTTGTTTGTTTGTGTCTCTTTTTGTCTAGTCTCTGGGGTGGTTAGCAGGGAGTTGAGGTCATTAGTTCCTTGGTAGGTTCATAGTCAATGTTAAAGGCAAAATGTAGGCACATGAATCCTGGTAAGGGTTTGAGCTTCCAGGGATTCAGGAGTCCATGGTTCTGTGCAAGGGAGTGAGAGGGACTTGTACATTGTTCTCCAAAGCAAAAGAAAGGAAATACTTAGTTGGTTAGAATGGAAAGCCCCTAGTTATGGTTGCTTGGCAATTTCTGATTGGTTGGGCTTATATTGAGTTGGATATGGTTTGCTTACATGGAAACACCAAGAGTTGAGGTCATCTGATTCTAATGAGCTCTGTGTGTGTGTGTGTGTGTGTGTGTGTGTGTGTGTGTGTGTGTGTGATGTATGCAGATATGTATGTGCAGGCTTATGGGTTCATGTGCACATGCTTATATGTGTTTGTGTCAGAGGAAGATGTCCTACTCAGTCACTCTCCACCTCATTCCCTTGAGACAGGATCTCTCATTGAATCCATATGGCAGCTCACAACCCTCTGTAGCTTTATTTCCAGGGGATCCAGCTTCACCTTCTGGCTTCCGAGGGCACTGCATGTATACGGTGCACATACATACTGGCAAAACACTCATACACATAAAAATAATTTAAAAAATAAGTAAACAGCAAGGTGCACCAGGCAGTTCATGCCTGTAATCCCAGCGATTGGAGATGAGAGGTGGACACAGGAGGATCCCTGGGAGCACCTAGTCCAGCCAGCCTGGCTTATGTGACCAAGTTCCAGGCTAGTGAGAGACCCTGCTTGGAACAAAAAGGTGGAGGGCAGCCAAGGATGAACACCTGAGGGTGTGTGTGTGTGTGTGTGTGTGTTCACTTTAATAGTTGACTTGATAATGTACACAATTAATCTGAACCCCCTTTCTCATCCCTAGCAATCAGATGTAGGACCACAGACACCGACTCTTGGTACTCCTCTTCCTCCCATCAGGAGTTTCCCATTTCAGTCACTTCCTTTTGGCCACCTCCCCAGTGGTCCCTGGAATTGTTCTCCACCCAGAGTCAGCTCTTGTGTCTGTGTTCCTGCATCTTCCCACAACACCTTCGATCCCCTTCAGCCTCTCGTCTGTCACCCCTTTGGACTCCCGCTCCAGTGGAAAGGCAAACGGATTGCCTTTGTCTCTTCCCCTACTGCAGCAGCACTTAGGAGCTGAGGGGTGATGTGTAATCTTGTCTGAAAATGACTTTGTTTTGCCGACTCTTGGAAGGTAAGTATGTGTGAGTTCCATTTGCACGTCTGGGCTGAGAAAGGTTTTCCTTGGCACTCCATTCTCAGTGTAGACTGTTCCCATCACCTGCAGAACTGCGTTAGCTGTGTGTTCCCTGGCAGTCTCCTATAAGCACATTGCCAGCCTCCTCTTTTATTCTTCCTTTCAATTTAATTTTAAATATAACTTTAAGTTATCTTTTTTGGCTCTCTGTTTTAGTGTGATGTCCGTATAAGTGTGTGCATGCACAGGTGTGTACCTTTTTGGAATAATTATTTTTGAAAACTGTTTTAACAAATATCTCTTTAAATCTGCCCCTTATATTCATTTTCTTCCCCTGCAGCCCTGGTTGGGACACCGTGTATCCTTATTATCTCCCCTGTGTCTTACCGTCTTGTTAATGGTGTTCATCCCAGCATCTCTGCCTTGCGGATCCATGCTCTCCCTCACCCGGTAGGCCTCAAGCTGCCACCTTAGTTATCTCATCCACTGAACTAATTGAAATGCATGTAGGTTTTGACTTTGAGTTCTAGTGGGTTCTTCTTAACATATCCACCGTTTTCAGTGTGTGCTACTCAGTCCTTTCTTAGAGTGTTCATTTTGTCTCTCGGATCTTTAATCAGATAAGACACATTGTATATTACATTTTAAATGGCAAGTCTGTCATAGAAAGGTCGCGTCTCTCTGTTTGCCTCATCCGCTCCCCCTTATCCACAGAGCATCGTTTTCCCCAGGCTTTGGAACTTTTTACTGCTGGCTGTTCTCTGCTGGGTATGTTTTCCTTTAGAGCTCCAGGTTCCTTGTTATGAGAGCAATCTCTTAGAGAAGGGTTAATACCCTTTTAGAGTTAGGCTAATCTCAACTGATCTTTGCAACAATGTCCAGCTCACAAGGGAAGTGGAATCTTAGACAGCAGGATATGTGAAATGCAGAGTTTTTCTTTTTTGGAACAAAACTTATTTTTTCTTTTGTGCAAATGCTTGCATGCATGCATGTAGACCAGAGGTCAGCATTTGGTGTCTCCCTCTGTCATCTATTTGTCTTATTTTTGGGAAATAACATTTTTCACTGAAGCTGGAGCACCCCCCCTGTTCAGCTAGATGGCCAGCAAGCTCCAGGTATCTTCCCCAGCTCTGGGATTACAGGTTTTTGCCACATTACTGTAGGCTTTTTTGCGTGGGTGCTGGGATCAAACTCAGAGCTCACATTTGTACAGAAGTAATTTATTGACTGGGCCATTTCCTCAACGTCAGTGATTTATTCGCTGGGGTTTGCCTGGATGTGCACCTTTATGGGAAAGCTGTCCATCTCAGTGCAAGTCCTGAGCTGTCCACACCAGCTATCCAAGTGTTAGGATAAAGCCTTGGAGTTGATGCCCTGTGACTTGCAGGAGGCCAGGAATCTGCATTTTAACACTCTCCATGTGATTCTCAGTTACATTAAAGCAAAAGATTGTTTGTCTTGGATGGCTGAGTGTCCCCAGGGAGACATGGAGGTGGTAACTGGGAAGCTAATGCGTTCCTAAGGGCCTCAACAGACAGAATCTCTTTGAAGGCTAAAGACAGCTCAGTGGTACAGCGTGTACTTAGCATGTGCAAGCTCTGGATTTAGTCCCTAGCATGTCAAAAAAACTTTTTTGATGGCCAGGTTGCTATTGTCAGAGAACTGGGGTGGACTTGAGTTACTTTGTGCCAGTGTGCTGTGGAGGAGGAGGCACAATCTCTGGTTCATTGAAGGTCTTTGGAGGTGTTTTGAGGGGAGCAAAGGGGAGAAGTCTGTATATTTTAAAGCTATTTAATGACATGAAGCGGAAGTTAGAAAGAGGGCAAGAGAAAATCTAATCGGGCATCAACTTCCTTGGGGTTTGCATTCCAACATTGCCCAGATTTCAATTAAGCAAAGCACCTCTTCCCCATCCCCAGTTGATCAGGGTTGCCATGGCAGCAAGCACACTGTGCAGTAAGTCCACCCCACCCCCACTACCTGCCTCTGGCAATGCATAGTCTGTGAGCTCTTGCTTTCTCAGTAGACACAGGGTTCTGGTGGTTCTGTGGGACAGACACCAGTGGGAGGTCAGGGCTGGCCACTTCCGGAGGTACCTTGGTTCCGTGACTTCAGGAAATGGGCCAGACAGCCCTGTTGGACAGGACATGGCATTCCTGCTCGCCTGTATTGGAATGATCCAGGAACCTCATGAAGAGACTGAGCAGGTCATCCTGCAGGCAGCACACACTTGAGCTGGCTCCCCTCACCACTTGCACACAGATGTCCAGGATGTGAGTCCATGGGCTTCCCTTGGGCCCTCCTCTAGAACAAAGATTCTCAAAGTAGGTTCCAGAGTTCACTGCATTGACCCTTGTTTCTATCCAGGTTCCTGGTTGTAAATGGGCAAGTGTAGATGTAACAGTCTTATTAAATAAGAAACACAGAGCCAAATGCAGAGTTAAAAGCCCAAGAGGTCAGAGCAGTAGCTAAGAGCAGAGACTAAAACCCTTTCTTACCCCTCGCTGCCGCTGCTGTCCTTCCCTCTGAAGGAGACCTACTTCCTGTGTGTCTGTCTTTTTAATTGACTTCTCATTGGTTGTAAACCCAACCACATGACCTCCTCGTCACTGCCTGTCTATACAGACCTCTGTCTCCATGCTGGTGGTGTCCTTGAACACACAGAGATCTGCCTGTCATGTGATCAGGATTAAGGGCGTGTGCTACCATTGCCAGATTTCTGCTATGGCTTGCTATTAGCTCTGACCCCCAGGTAACTTTATTTATTAACATACAAAGAAAATCACATTTCAGCACAAATAAAATATCACCATAGGCAAGGTTGTAGATTCCATCATCCTCTGTGTGTGTGTGTGTGTGTGTGTGTGTGTGTGTATGTGCACAGATGTGCATTCATGTTTGTGTGTGCAGGTGGATGAGTGTGCACACTAGTGTGAAAGCCAGAGGACAACGTCAGTGATTCTAAGATGTTAGCTTCTTTATTTTCTTTTTAAACAAAAACAAAGACAAGGTTTCTTATTGGCTTGGGGCTCACTGAGTAAAGTATCCTCCTGTCTACTCTCTGGGGCTGGAGTTAGAAGAGTGCACCTCCATGCCCAGAATTTCAAATTGGGCCTTTTGTGCTTATGAGTCAGGCAGTTTAGTGACTGGTCTACCTCCCTAGCCTAGCCTGCCATTCTGTGTCTCTTAGGAATACAGGAAAAGAAAACTGTGCTTTGTGATGGCTCTTTGTGTATGGGGGGGGGGTTGCGCACGCATGCACGCGCGCGCGCGCGCGCACACACACACACACACACACACACACACACACACACACACACACTGTGGTCCATCTAGGGGAGGAAGTAGCTGAGGCCGTGAGGCTGTGATCCCCTGATGGAGAGTCCCTGGGAAGAGTCAGCAGGAGTCCTGGGCTCTTAGGAGCTCAGCCCGGGAGATCCCTATCTGTCCTGATGGGGATCCTATAGCCCAGGTGACTTCAACTTGTGACCATCTTGCCTCAGCCTCCAAGTGATAGAATTACAGTCAGTTGTGTGCCACCACGGCTGGCTGGAAGATCACATTCATAGCAGGTCCCATGGTGCTTCCATAGGCTGTTTTTACTCCTCTAGACTGTGATGCTGAGGGTGCCCGTAACATGTGGGGACTCTAGAACATGGGTTCTAAGAATGACTCCCCACATAGTTTTGTGTGTGTGTGTGTGTGTGTGTGTGTTTGTGTGTGTGTGTGAGAGAGAGAGAGAGAGAGAGAGAGAGAGAGAGAGAGAGAGAGAGAGAAAGTGTGGTTGTATATCTGTGTGTGTTTTATATGTTTAGTTGTGTGTGTGTTTTATATGTGTAGTTTTGTGTGTGTGTGTGTGTGTGTGTGTGTGTGTGTGTGTGTGTGTGTGTATGAGAGAGGGGAAAGAGAGGGATGGAAGGATGTTGGACATGTATAGTTGTGTGTGACTGTCCCTCAGGTTCCTGGCCCTGTGACCCTTCTTCACATGAGTAGTAACCAACCCTAATTTGAATGCCACCGAGACCATCTACCCTTCCTTTGTTTCCAGCCAATGTTTTGAATCTTTCGGAGGCCAAGAGAAGACAGACTCTCTCTGGCTGTGTGGCTCCTTTCTCTCCATCTTTGCTGGGGGTTTTTGTTTCCTGTACTTGGTGTGCCCTGTCTGGGAAGGAGCAGCGTGGGGATACTGCTTCCGCTCTGCCTCGTTTAGTCTACTACTCTCCCCGGGCGTTGTCCACTCTGGCATCGGGGCAGCCTCTTCTGTCCCCACACTAATTTCCCTCAGTCCCACTCGGCTGGATTCCTAATTTCTTTTATTTCTGCTCTCTCAGAACCAATTTTTTCTTTGCTCCATTGGCTCAGGAAATATTAGGTCAGCCCAAGATATCTCTGCCTGCCAGCTCCCTCAGGTTTGTGTTCAGAGAGCAGAGGGCCCCAGAATCCACATGGTGCCCTTGCCAGGTCAGTTGAGCATCTCAACATTGTATCTAGTTTTGGGTGTAGAGACTACATAATTGGGGCTGGAGAGATGGCTGAGTAGGGGTAGTTGCTAGTTGAGTACCCGAGTTCAAATCTCAAGAACCTATGTAAAAATCTGAATATAGTTGCACACTTGTAACTCTGGCACTACAGGGGGTGAATGTGGACACAGGAGGATTGCTGGGACTTGCTGGTTGCTAGCCTCACTCCAGGTTCAGGGAGAGACCCTGTCTCAAAGGGATGAGGTGGAGAGTGATAGAGCAGGACACCCAAGGTCCTTCTCAAGCCTCAAAGAGTGCACAGCTGTAGGCTCCTTCATATACCTGTGTACACACACAACATATGTACAACACACACACGTCTCACACCACACACATGCACACATACCACACACACACAACACACACACCCATACACCTCACACCACAGACACACCACACATATATCTCACACCACACACACACACACACACACACACACACATCCCACAAAAGTAAGAAAGAACAAAAAGGATAGAAAATGAAGCAGCCCCCAACTTCACAAAAAATGAGATGTGTCCCCTTGGCTGAGAGCTTCCGTCTAAATGGGCTGGTGAGTCCCTACCCCCTCCCAGAAACCAGCATCTCTTGGCTCTTTCCTTCCTTGCCCATGTTATAGACAAAACCATGGACCACATCTTCCCACAAAAGTCCAGCACTATTTTATGAAGTCAACATAGACCCAGTACAGAAGTTTTTAAAAAATCATGTATGATGAGTTTTAGAAACTTACCAGGGAAATGGGAATTGAATGGCTTGATGAAATAAATAAGCTTATTGAATATATATTATATGTGTTATATATAGATCATGTATGTATTTGAGTATGTGTATATACATCTGTCCATCCATCCATGCATCCATATACCTACCTATCTATCCTTTGTCTATTTGTCCACCCATCTACCCATCCATCCATCCATCCATCCATCCATCCATCCACCCACCCACCCACCCACCCATCCATCCATCCATCCATCCATCCATCCATCCATCCATCCATCCATCCATCCATCCATCCATCATTGATTCTACCTATCTGCCTGCCTATCTATCTATCTATCTATCTATCTATCTATCTATCTATCTATCTATCTATCTATCTATCTATCTATCTATCTAACCAACCACAGTAGGATCATAGGCAGCCAGCCAGCATGCTTCAGGGATGCAATTAAGCTACTTATGCACATCTGCCTGGCCAGAACATGTTTTTAGGAAGTACAAACTTGTATCCATGTTACCCTAAGTAAACTTAATTAGAAGAACAAATCTACTATTTAAAATAGCAAAAGAAAGAAAAGATAAAAGAATGTTACTTTGTATTCCAGAGTAATTCAGAGCACCTTAAAGGGCACCCAGCTCCTCCTTTTATTGATGGAAAGTCTCTATTATCTTTAGCTGCAGGTAATCCTTTCTGAAAGTTGAAAATGTCAACATGACTGCAGAATTTTAAGGCATGTTTGCATTACAGGCAGACTGTGGTTCTCCTCTGCTAACATGGAGATTTGGGATTTAATGGTACTTGACAATTCTGTACCAAATTCAATCCTGATCCAATTTTTTTCTCCTTCACCACAGGTAGATTTCAATTGTGAATAGATTAGGTGTGCTGGGACACTGTTCGTCTTTCTTATTGTATTTTTATAAATCCATCCCAGGTTCATCCTAGAAGCAGAGAACCCGGCTTTGTGCCCAGCCTGTTAGGCAAGAGGGTCCTACTCTGAACAGCTTCCACAGCAGGTCTATTGCATGAGTCATATCCCCAAATAGCAAGTGGGGAAACTGAGACACAGGAGTCCCCAAAGACCTTTGATTAGAAAATAGTGGGGCTCCATTACAGATGTGGGAGGGGAGCAGAGCACTAGCTGTTTGGAAGTGAAGACACATCTGACCCTATTGATACGTGTAGTTACTATTTGCAAAATAAAACTTTAAAAATCAACTAGTGAAGATGGACTCTGGTTTTCAGGCCGCAGAGGCACTTTTTCCCTGCTTCCGTCAACACTTACCTGGGGGGATAAAAAGAAAGGTGAGAAATCATAGTGGAGAGAGAAGACAAGGGTGTGAGGAGCTCTTGTGGCTTCACTAGATTCTTGATTGGTGTCTGCTGGGAGGACTGGAGGCCACTGGCTGCGCCAGCAGTGACCCCTGCCTGTCTGACCCACCATGCCTCGCTTTGATGACGGTCCCCAGGAGAGGGCTTGGAGGGACTGCCCTCCACACCAGTGAACTGGACCAAGTCATAATCAGCATGTGGACACACACATATGCCCATCTGTCTTTCTGTCCATCTGTCTTCTCTTTTTGCATGAATGTAGGAGAAAAAGAAAGAAGAAATGTTTGCAGATATATATTACTTTTTATATTATTCTGTGTGTGTGTGTGTGTGTGTGTGTGTGTGTGTGTGAGAGAGAGAGAGAGAGAGAGAGAGAGAGAGAGAGAGAGAGAGAGAGCGAGAGAGAGCGATTCACCATAAACATGAGAGAGGACTTCCCAGAAATTCTTCTGTTCTAGGCAAGGAAAACAGGAACCCACCCACCCCAAAGAAGCATTAGGTCAGGGACAAAACTATAAACTAGGGAGCAGCCTTCAAGAGGAGCCAGGCGCTCCCCCCTCGTACCTCTCAGCTCCAATGGACTTTTCCTCCTGAGCCTCGATCCTCAAGGTTCTGACAGGACAATTTGTCTCCACACTCTGTTCACGGAGAACATGCAGGTGTGCTATCCTTATGAGATGGAAGATGGGCCCATCCTTCTTACAGTGTTTCTTCCTTCCCGAGCATCTGAGTGATGTTTACCCCTGCATGGTCTGAGATATTCTCTGATTACATACTGCAGGGAGAGGGTATTTATTTAGCTAATTAGGAAAACAAACTTTTCTAGACACAAACATTTAGCTTCATGATGTGTAAATTATGTGCATCTGAGTGATATGTTAATTGTCCCTTCTGAGCCCTTGCTGATTAGCTATGAGCTCACCCAACCCTGGGGCATTCCGGAGCATCTTGATAGGGTTCACCTTGTAGCCTGGCAGCTTCTGCAGTCTTGGCTACCGCTCTACCTGAAGGACGCAGGGCACCCACCCACTGCACATTCTCTGTGGTGCCCTTTGCTCCCTCCAGGAAAGAGCTTTCCCTCAAACCTTGTGTGATGCTGATCCATTTGGTTAGTGGGCCTAAGCAATTAACTTACTCAGGGATCTGAAAAAATAAGGAAACTTAACGAGATCTTTTTAAAGTCGTGATTTTAAATGTCCATATCAGGTGTCAACAATAGGTCCAATCTGAGCTGCTACCTGGTTTTGCAAATAAAGTTTTATTGAAACACAGACACAACAACCCACATGTTATCTGTGGATATCTTTGTGCTGCAACAGGCAGTTGAGTAGTTATGACAAATCCAGAATGACCCTCAAAGTCAAACATTTTGCTGTCTGGACCTTTAAAAAAAGTTGGCTGACCTTTGAATGTCCATGAAGTAGAACTTTGTGTATATGGAATGTTGTTCTAGCAATAAAATAGGACATTGTACAACTGCATCCTTAACCTTAAAGAAGACCATAATGTCCCTGAAAGCAGGAGCAGAATGCTCCATGTGGGTGTGCAGATGCTTTCCCAGGAAATAGCTCCCCCCCTCCTCCCCCATTGGCTTTTGGGCTCCCTGCTACACATATTAAAGTACTCCCAGTGTGCCAGTCACAGCACTCTGCAGACGGAATCCTGTGCGGAGCCGACCCTTGCCCTTCTTTCTTGGTGTGTCTGTGAATGTGGAAGGTGGCAGACCTTGAGACCCAGCTGGCAAGTGATGGACTTGAAAACTGGTAAATGTCATGACAACCCAGGCTGCAGAAAGAAGTCTGGCCCCACACTGGTGCCTGTACATGTGCACTCGAGCATGCACGCACTCACGCACTCGCTCACGCACTCCCTCACTCACATACTCCCTCACTCACGTACTCCCTCACTCACGTATTCTCTTTAATATGCCCTTCAAGCTGTGCCTGGAGAAGGAAAGGCTCCCAAAGCACTTGTCAGGGTAACATTTATGCCATGATGTCTCAGAACATGATGTATTAGCCCTTTTAAGTTCAAACAACATTTGGCCAGTTTGTAAATGGCCATTTATAAATCCCATCTAGCTAGCTTTTATTGTTCTAGGCACGACCCAGAGGAGGACTGGAAGGTAGCTGTCTGTGCCTGACTTGGAAATCATTAGGACACTGAACACACATCTTTTCTAAGAGAAAAGGAAAATGGACATCTAGTTTCGGTTTGGGGTTTGACTCCTTGAAATTCTTCATATTGCTCCCTGACCACTGGATGCTAAAGGAAATTCCCTTGGGAACCACTGACGCAGGAGGGCATTTATAGATCATGCTTCAATTCTGTAGGAAACAGCATCACAAGTCCCAGCAGAATAAATGGTGTGTGTGTTCCTATGGACACGCACAGATCTAGTATAAAAATGTGTGTGTGCATGTATATGTGGAGGTGTGTGTGTGTGTGTGTGTGTGTGTGTGTGTGTGTGTGTGTGTGTGCGCGCGTGCACTCATGCATGCCTGTATGTAGAGGTCAGAGTTTAACCTCGTCTGTGATTCTTCAGGCTCTCTGTTCACTCTCTCTTTTGAGATTAGCCTGGAACTCAACAAGTAGACTCAGTTGGCAGATCTACAAGCCCCTTCCATCTCCACCTCCCCTGCACAGGGATTGTATGTGCACACCATTATCACCATTCCTAGCTGCTGCTGCTGCTTCTGCTTCTTCTTCTCCTCCTCCTCTTCCTTCTCCCGCTCCCCTCCCCCCCTCCTTCCCCTCCTCCTGTGGACCCTGGAGATTGAACTCAGATCCTCACCCTTGCAAGGCAAGCACTTTATTGAAGCCTTTTGTTAGCCCTAGTATACAAATTTTAAAACTTGTTCCAGTGTTTAAAAAGAAAGTCACCACTGAGTGGTAAGTAATTTTTAGTTTTTCTTGGTGCTTATCAGTATTTTCTGAACTTTCTCTCTGGTTTAGGGATATATAATATTATCAGATGGCATTTTAGCCAGGTGCGCTGCAATATGTTTGTACTGCCACTACTTGGGCCACCGAGGCAAGATGACCCCTTGAGCCCAGGAGCTTGGGGACACCCTGAACACTACAGTGAAACCTCATCATTTAAAAAAGAAACAAATTATTTTAATGAACTTCAAAGGAAAATCATGTATATTATTTTAGGGCATGCAGAGACATCCTGTCATCCAGCAAATGCCCTTCCTTCTCATTGACTGGACCCTGGCATTCTGGGAGGCATTTAAGCAGGCTTTCTCTGAAGCTCTCAGAGAGTCTCATAGGCTAGAGAGCTCAGTTAGTGCTGGCATGGAGGTACCATGGGGCTCTTGCTCATGGGACTGAGCGATCGTTTTGACAGTACGGTCAGAGGCTGGTGGTGTCTGGAACAGGCATGTTCATGCCATGTCAGGAGTTATACTGGGGTCCACTTGCATAGGCTCCTTTATAGCCAGAAGCAACTGAGACCTTTGGAGGTCCCACTTTTCCCAGGATGCCTGCATCAGCCTGGAGGTAGAATTGGCTGGAGAAACCCAAGCCTCAGGATGCATTCATTTATTTTTGTCTTTATGAAGGGGAGGAAGGTCTGAGGTGAGTTTCATGGGGATGAGTGTTGTGTCTAAGGATGTAAAGGAGGCTTCCCTGTTGTGCTGTCTAGTTTAATGCCAACTTTACATAAGCTAGAGTTAACTGAAAGGTGGGAACCTCAATTGAGAAAATGCCTCCATAACATCTGGCTGTGGGGAATTTTCTTAATTAGTGATTGATTGGGGAGGGCACAGCCCATTGTGGGTGCCAACCCTGGGTAGGTGGTCCTAGGTGCTATACCTAGGCAGGCTGAGCAAGCCATTGGGAGCAATCCAGTAAGCAGCACTCCTCCACGGCCTCTGCATCAGCTGCTTGCGTTCCTGTCCCGACTTCCCCCAGTGATAGATGTTACCTGCAAAGTAAGCTGAAACAACCCCTTTCCTCCTTGGTTTCATTTTTACATAGCCCACAGGTTGGGCTAACTTGTGATGGGAGGAGCTGCCAGTTTTCATGGATGTTGTCATGACTTACAGGATAGTTGAGGGTGTGGGAGATAAAAATAGAGGGGGTGGTTTTGATCGGTAGACCCAAGGAGAGTGAAGGAATGCCTCTCTCAGTTTGGGAAATTTATTTTTCTCTCAGTCCATCTGCCATGGTTGTATGTTCCTTTACGTTCTCCATGTGCTGTGAGAGCAAGAATCCTCTCAGAAAGGGCTTTTGGCTGAGGTAAGGAAATTATGAGTTCTGCCAAGGCAACCCAGTTACTTTTACCTCGCTGTCTTATGAAATAAAAAAAGAATGTGTGTGTGCAGGTGTGTGCAGGTAACCATAGATGCCAGAGGGAAAGTGAAGTTACAGGTGGTTGTGAGCTGCCCCGTATGGGACACCAGTTCTTAACCACTGAGCTATCTCTCCAGCCCCTGCCTTCGAATCTCAAGTTCCTTCCCCCTCCCACTCCCCTGTGCATTGAGAAAGAATCTCATGTATATTCATGGTGGCCAGATGCAGGGAAGGGTCAGGCATAGGCCTGCCCAGTACTTAATGGGCACTAATGGTAGGGAGATCTGAACAATGTCTGTGCACTCCAGTGACAGACCAAAAGGATGATGGTCTTCAAATCCAGAACTTGATTAGTGTGGTGGAATTAAATGAAGCTGGGTGTGGGTCATAGGAGGGAGTGGCTGGAATCTTAAGTGAGAGTCTGCTGACCACCCTACCCCTTCTTCTATGAGGAACATTAGCAGGCTTGATTTCTGATCTTCCAGAGGGTCTTGTTCCTTCCTGAGCATCTCTTGTGGGTAGGCACAGCACATTTGATGAAGATGTGTGGTAGTTTGAATGAGATGTCCCTCATAAGTCTCAGACATTTGAGTCCTTGGTCCCCAGCTGATGGTGCTGTTGGGGAGGTTTAGGTGGTATGGCCTTGCTGGAGGAAGTATGTCATTGAGGGCAGGCATTGCAGTTTCAAAAGACTTGTGCCATTTCAGGTATACTCTCTCAGCTTCCAGATGTGAGTCCCCAGCTCTCAGCCACTGGCTCTAGCTGCTGTGTCTGCCTCCTGCTGTTCCTGCCATTATGGACTCTAACCCTCTGGATTTGTAAGCCCCAAATAAACTCTTTCTTTTAGAAGTGGCTGTGGTTATGATGTTTTATCACAGCCACAGAAAAGTGGTTAATACCAGGTGCTAATAGCTTTTACTACCCAGAGGACAGCATTCCACATTTGGACTGGAGCATAGTCCAGGATAAAGTGTCCTAGAATGGCTTGTCCCTGGGCAGTCTAAGATGTTAACTTTCAAGTCTAGTTGTTTTCTCAGTTGAGGTTCCTTCTTTCCAGATGACTCAAAATAAAACAAACAAACCAACCAGCATAAGCACGAATCACCATGCCTGGCTTTTTACCCAAGTGCTGGCGATTTGAACTCAGGTCCTCATGGGTGTGTGACAGGCACTTTACCAACTGAGCATCTCCCCAGCCCTGCAAGAACTTTTTGGATGCAGATGTCTTGCTGATGATGGGCTCTCTGAAGTCTGTGATGGTCTCGTTTGTATGCAGGAGATCTTGTACCGGGCAGCCTGGTTCAGGGTCAGCTATGGAAGAGCAGAGAGGCATCTCTGAGGCCCAGCCAGGATTTATTTTTGAGATCATAATTAACTCACCAGGAGTTAACCCAGGTCCATGAGATAGCTGTTTGTCCCTTTAACATAGAACAGCTGATGTGATAGATGGGCTTTTAATATTACTGGAGATTTTGGCTCTATTGCCTGAGAGTAGAAATTATTTTACCTGGATCCTTGGAATGAGGAACATTTTAGTGGGCGGTTTGCTTAATGGAAGAGAAATCTTTGCTAATAGTGAGCCTGCCTCTTCTGCAGCTGTACATTTAATTTCTGCCAATTATGCGAACCCATTTGCTTATTCATAAGTGTTCAAGGTACAGCTGGGGCGGCTTTTGGTCCCTGTCAAAACATGCACTGCCTGAGAAGACCAGGAAATTGACTGAGCCGCCGCCTTACATGGGCAGCTTCTGACCTCTGGTCATCGTGTGGCTTGTGCTTGTTGGAGTGATAAATAGAAATACCCTTTGTAGCTAAGAAGGTTGTAAATAAACTTCTGGTCATGTTTCTTAAGCTCCAGGGTGGGGTTCAGATGTCTCGCTGCCTAGAGGTCAGTAATAGAGCATGACAAATACTCCGTTCTATTTTCACGAAGTTTCCTTGGTCTCCAGTGGGATCTTTTCCGGCCTGGAGCTGTGGAAGGCACAGGAAGAAGGTCCTTAATAGGCTCCAGACAGAGCAAGTGCCTGCCTGCTCCTTGCAGAATGTGATTAGTT
The DNA here is from genome assembly GCA_902168405.1 of Peromyscus aztecus. Lineage (NCBI taxonomy): Eukaryota > Metazoa > Chordata > Mammalia > Rodentia > Cricetidae > Peromyscus > Peromyscus aztecus. The sequence continues at coordinate 26,726 of CABHPQ010000258.1, forward strand.
TCCCACCCTTGTTCCTCAGAGGACCTGGGTCCTTGACTGGGCACAGTTCACGGTGTCAGATAGGATGCAGCCTACTGGCCTGGGCGGGGGGAGCTGCTTAAGCATGAGGACCTGAGTTCTGATCCTCAGAGATAAGGGGACAGAGACAGGAAAGTCTCAGAGATGCAGTGGCCAGCCAGTCTAGCCAAAACAGTGACCCTCAGGCGGGGAGGCCCTGTGTCAAAATAAATAAAAAGGCTGGAAACTGATTGAGGAAGACAATTGACATCACCCTCTGCCATCCACAGGCACCTGTATAAATGAGTGCAAACACACCCACACACCCACACCCACGCATGGGTGCACACACGCACACTCACACCTAAGCACACACATGTGAAGCACGTACACACACATGCATATACTCTAGTGAGTGCATGTGTGTTCACACACACAAATTTTTTAGAAAATAACAGTGTGCCTAAATTTGAATTTCAAAAATAAATTTTTGGTATAACTGTTTGCCCATGCAATGCTTAGGTTGTACTTACATGAACAAATTCTTAATCTGAAATTCATACATACCCAGGTGAACAAATTCTTAATCTGCTTTTTATTTTCTGTGCCTGGCATCCTTAGCAAGGGCTCAGTTCACAGCAGCTTTTTCTTTCGGTATTGTTTGTCAAATCTTATAAGGATCCTAGGGCAACTCTTGGGGGTGGGGCAGGAAGCTGAGGGAAGGAAGGGATACCCACACTCCTCCTCTGCTTCCAGAAAGAGATGTGTCTCAATATCGAGAGAAAATGACCAGAGACCATGAACCTTCAGTGACACGTTCTCATAAGTTAAGCAGATACAGTGTTTTAGAAAAGACATGATAAGATCTCCAGAAAGTTCCCAAGGAGCCCAAAACAAACCGAGACAATTTGCTGGATGTCTCCCTCAGCCTTGTGGATGCAGCTGTCTGGTATAATACCGACACCCGCTGCTACCGGCCGACCTCGTCAGTCATTGACAGACATAAGTGGATCATGGGAAAATTACCCGCCTGTGAGGAATTAGCCAATCACGTGGTAATTACTTAAAGCGGCCTCATTTGGGCCGAGGGCATCTCACAAAAGAGGAATGAAATGTGGCAAATGATGGGCAACTCTACTTGAAGTCAAAGAGATTACAAATTAAGGGAAATACCGTATCCTCTATCCCATGAATGAATGCACTTTTGAGAAATACCCAGTATTGACTGAGCTGTGACTGATGAGACTGACAAAATGCTGCTTGTGGTGGTGTCTGTGGCAACATGGTCCTGCTCCTCCCAAATTTCTGACTATTTGCATAGGTTAGTGTTTGCAGTGATATTTAATAAGGAAACAATTTAGAAGCAGCCTCGGTGCCCAGTGGTATGAGAAAGTCTGGACTAATCTGTATTGCTTGGCAATGCCTGAAAGGGTATTTAACCATAAGAGGAAGTGCTTCTGTTATGTTTAGTGGGAGCAAAGAGCAGTCTACCATCATATAATATGATATTTCAGCCCAGTGCAGCCGCATTAGGGTGTGCAGAAGGAAGTACACCAACCTCCGTTGTTACTTTTTAGTCAGTGAGGTCATGGTGGTTTGTATCTTCTCCTGTGGACTTGGTCAGTTCCCATGGTTCTTTCAGCCATGCATTTATAATTTTGTGACCAGCAACATGACCATAGATGAGGATGTTTTGAGTGAGGTGTATGACTCCGTGGCAAAGTGGATGGATAGAGCCCAGTCCTGTCGTGGTCCCTTCAACCCATAGCTTGCGTTCAATTGATGGGGCTTCCATGGATGTTCTGACATGGATTTTTATGCCAGATCCTTACATTGTATCTCTGTTGTCAGTTCAAAGGGCTCTGTAAGATTCGAGGACCCCATCTGGTAAGATTCAGTGAAGTCAGAGCATTTATGGGGTGGAGATGCCTATAGTGTCCTTTTTACTGTTCTCTTGATAGACGATAGGCTAAGTTTATTGTCACTGTGCAGCTGACCCACCTGTCAGTGCTTGACAGTTGGGCCACAAATCAAATGCCTAATGTGTCCCAAAGGTAGTCATTCAGCAAAATTACTACCAAGTCAAAAATCACCCCTGTGGAAATTCATTTTTTCCTCTAAGCCTTCTGGACGCAGGTTCCCAG